>JAQFVV010007346.1:0-103244 GCA_028023455.1 Epiperipatus broadwayi | reverse complement strand
AAGTGAAGAACTCTTTCAGCAGCGATATCAACAATGATAACAGCAACCAAAAAAAATACAACAACAGCAATAATAATAACAACAGAAAAGAAAAAGCAAGCAAGACCCATTGAATAGATTTCGTTTGGTATTTATAAGAGGTAATCCTTATCTTAGGATCCAATCTCCCCCCAGAGTTCCATACTTTTAAGAGTTGTCGTTCAGGTCCGTGTTTGACGTAATGTTCACTCAATCCTTTGTGCTTAAGGCAAATTTTGGTCTTGGCAATCTCATGTTGCAATCTCTGTTAACCAACTTTATACATTCATACTTTGAGTGCATGCGTGTGTGCGAGTCTTACAAGAACAATACAATCTACATTAATTTTAGAAGTCGAGCATTTAATCTTTTCTCAAATCTTTTCTATGAGTTTTACCTTTGCTAAAATTATAATTTACAATAAACATTTTAAATATCCCGTGGCGTGTACAAATGGAAATTATCTTTGAGTATTTATTAGAGCGTATTATATTTTCCTTTATTATATTATTTTAGAGAATGTTCTATTATTAATTTTATGTGAAAGCCTTAACTATTTAATTAGACAATTATTATCTGTATTTTATAAATGTAGTTTATAAATGGGAAGAAAACTATTAAGGTTACAAATATACTGTTACGAGTTTTTTGTATTGCTTGAGTGTGTGTGTGTTTGTTTACATCGACTTGTCTTGTTATAATACATATACCGACTTTGTCTCGGTATATATCCCCGCGATCCGTCCAAAAAAAATTTAAAATGTGAGGTTTGGCATTTTAAATTTTTTTTCATATAAATTTATTTATTATTATTATTTTTTTTTTTTACCCCGCTTCTCCTGACTTTTACCGTCTACTCTGGCCGACTTTCCTATGGTTCGACTTTCCCTCACTTAAAGAAACGAAGTGGCAGGTTATGTGGTCAGGCTCGGACTCGATCTCTACGAACTCAGTTCGGCGTGCCATAATTGGTATATCTTGCCCAATCTGGTACAGGCACCCTGGGTGGAAGGATGGCATGGGGATGGACATTTCCGAGGTCCCGCGATGCAAGGTTACGACTATATATGGGCCTTTCCTTACGGCCTATCTAATGGGAGGCAGGGGGATGGACCTATCCGAAGTCCCCTCTGCAAGAAACGACGACAAATACGAGGTAGCGAATATTCTAGAACCCTAAGTACCCAAACATCCGAGCTCTGTACCTCCTGGCACAATGGAAAATAGTGAGGGAAGGAACGATAATAGTGCACTTCTCGTGATCCGGCTTTTCCCCTCTCCTTTTTTTTTTTTTTTTTTTTAGTTGGTCTCTGTGTCTTTTCTCCGTGTGTTTTCGATAAATACACATTAGTTGAAGGCGGGCGACGTTCTTTGATCTAAAATGGCTTCCAGGAATCTTTAGAATGGCTTTCCACATTACTGATTTATTTAAAACGGCTTTCACTATACTGATTTATTTAGAGTGGCTTTGAAAATACTGGTTTATTTAAAGTGGCTAGTTTTCTTCCGTTAGTTACTGCTTTAGTTGAAAAGATGGTTTATTGACCCCCCTTCCCCCCTTGTTTGTGTATGATGCGATGCGACATGTATGTTTCTTCCGGTCCGAGGTCGTTTTTTCCTACAGTAATAGTTGTTTTATCAATCGCAATCCGGTGATCATATTCCTGGGGGCAGATCCGTGTCCTTCAGCGTGTGTTTTTTTTTTTTTTTTTTTTTCACTTGAGTTTACTAGTATCGATCTGGTGGTAGTTTTCTCCTTTCTAGATCTGGTCTTGGCCTCTCTATCTGCCTTCCCCGTCCTTCTGCTCGCTCAAATCTTGCTACGGCGTCTCCCATCTCGTGGATGCCCTTGTCGTCCCGGCTTATCATCATCCGCCTGATGTCCGTCGGCATGTTATGTCTGACGATCGAGACGATCTGCTCTTCTGTCATGCGATATGCTGGCAGCTGTTGGAGGCCGGCCACCTGCCTGTAGTAGAATTGGGTTATAGTCTCGCCCGGTTTGGACCCGTACTTCTCGTTGGTGATGTGGAAGTAGATCCCCTCTTGCCTGGTAGTGTTCCAGAAACTCCGTAGTATCTCCTCACGATACTCTACGAATGATCTAGGTTTGAATTCAATAGTCCGCCACCAATCCCTAGCTGGCCCTTGCAAGTACGTGCTGGCAATATTAATTTTGTCAGGTTCTGGTCTAGAGGGTTCGGAAAACAGGTTCCGTGCGCTCTCTACGTGGTCCATCGGGCTCTCGTTCTCACCTGCTCTGAAGGTTTCAATTTTGATTTGCCTTTCGGCCCACGACTGGCTTGGTTCCCGCGCATTTATTCCTTGTTCGACTCTCTTCTCCAACTCCTCCATACGTTTGGCCATGATTTCTTCCGGTCTGTTCCGTTGTGGCTCGATTCCCTCTATCCTTCTCTCCATCGCGTCCACTTTTTGTACGATGTCTTCCAGTCCTGCCTTCGCTGTTTTTACTTCAATTCTTGTCTCTTCTATTTCGGCCTTAGCTGTGCCGATCTCTCTTTTTATCGAGGTGATTTCATTTTCTACTTCGGCGGTCTTTATTTCCTCTTTGCCCTGCTCCTCCTCTGACTCTTCGGTATCTCTCTTCCCTATTTTCCGGATCTCCCTAATGAGTTCCTCTCTCCCTTCCCTCATCTCCTTCATCATCTGGCTCATCATTTTTATTAGTATTTTCATGTCTGATTCGGCCTCCTCTTTCACTTCTGTCTTCTTGAATGTTATAGGGCTTTCCCCTGTCTCTTCCCACGTGATATCGATATTGTTGTCCATTTGGTTATAGATTCTTTTATTCTTTATCTATCTCTGTTTTATTATAACTTTTGTTACTACCGTTTATGGGAATGTGGTTATTTTACTTTTTATTTTTTTTTTTTTTATGATAACAGCGACTGACCGACGTCCGCTCCTTTATCTCCTGCTATGTGTTTTTTTTTTTTATATTTATTTATTTCTCTCCGGCTCCCAAAGTTTTATTTAAAAGTTTGCGATGCTATGAATCGCTGTGTTTTTGTTCCGTTTATTTATATCCGTCCAAAACTTTTGTTTACATGAAAAAAGTTTTGCGTCTTTTCCGAGGTTCGGCCGCTTTTGCTAATATCTTGATTTGCTTCTCTAACACATTTTTTTTTTCATTAACTTTACATTTGGAAGCGTCATTTGTATTAGCCTCACGTTGGAAGCGCCAATTGTAATATGCGCACTCTCCCACCGAGATTACGGGCTTCGAAATAAACATGACATAGCGTAAGGCTTTATTTATTTACTTATATCGATAGTTATTTACTATCCACACAAGGGGGCGCCAGATACGATTATTTAAGTTGAATTTAATTACTCGCATCACCTTACATCACATCAAAACGATTTCGAAGTCTAATCCCGCCCACTAGCTCAAACTCCCAGCATGGACCAATAAGATTCTCAAGGCCGTTACATGATTGTTTTCAAAGACAACTCCTTACGGAAAAGACGCACAGTTCACTAATGGGAAAGAAGTTTTAGTTTGCTAATTGATTGATCCTCGCACTAGACTTGATTATTGGTTGTTTGTGACCAATACGACGGTTCGTTTATGCCCCGAACAACTAGGCTTATAAGATCATCCCCCCTATACACTATATAATTGTTTGACATTTGTTTATATATTTATTCTAGACCCGCCCAATTCTTAAGTCTATCTTAACTAATGGAAAATAAATAAACATCGTGACTCACGGCACGATGTTGGCAAAAGACATTTAAAAGAAACATTGAAAATAAATCTAAATCTAAATAAATATATTTAACGATAAATTTATGAACGATCAAGAGTAAATGATATAAGACTTTAATTGTATGAAAAGACTTGAGAAATGCTCGACTTGTTTATATACTGAATGAATTTATTAAATATAAAATACTAATTTGAATTTTATTCGCACACGCACACACACATTCACGCTCGCAGAGAAACATATTAAACATAATAAAGTATGAATGATAAATACAAGTTTCCTTTTACATTTTGAGAATACGGATTATGGTTTATTAGATTTTACTTAAGTTCAAAGTTCATGTTTTGAAAGTCCTACGATTACGATAGATTGCAATAATAGATTAAATGTTACAGCAAATTTTATGATTTATTTACGCAAGTGTGAGTTAGTTAACTATGAGATTGCCTTTAAGAGTTTACG
Organism: Epiperipatus broadwayi; assembly: GCA_028023455.1. NCBI lineage: Eukaryota > Metazoa > Onychophora > Udeonychophora > Euonychophora > Peripatidae > Epiperipatus > Epiperipatus broadwayi. The sequence goes on along the minus strand of JAQFVV010007346.1, from coordinate 99,030 downwards.
AATTGAGTGAATGAAACATAATATAAAATAAACTATTTACCTAGGATTTGATTTTGACTTCCGCTGCTTCGAGTGAAACGAGGATTTGAACGTGGGAGATGGCTTTCATGATGAAGTGATTTATTTATTTAAAGTGAGCATAGCATGGTCTGGACGATGTTGGTATTTCTCGGAACATAATTATTAGGTTGGAGCATTAATTTCACGTGGAGGTGTTATTGAATTCCATAGCTTCGGAGATACTCGGTGGCGGAGCGTCGATCAATCACTGAAGGGTTTTCTAGCCCCTCATGACAATCGACGCTCTCAGTATTAATTTCATAATGATCATCTTTGATTTGGATACGGCGAACTGAAAGACTATTATTCTATGTCACGCTATATTAACTAAGCACATTAAGTGAAGAACTCTTTCAGCAACGATATCAACAATGATAACAGCAACCAAAAAAAAAATACAACAACAGCAATAATAATAACAACAGAAAAGAAAAAGCAAGCAAGACCCATTGAATAGATTTCGTTTGGTATTTATAAGAGGTAATCCTTATCTTAGGATCCAATCTCCCCCCAGAGTTCCATACTTTTAAGAGTTGTCGTTCAGGTCCGTGTTTGACGTAATGTTCACTCAATCCTTTGTGCTTAAGGCAAATTTTGGTCTTGGCAATCTCATGTTGCAATCTCTGTTAACCAACTTTATACATTCATACTTTGAGTGCATGCGTGTGTGCGAGTCTTACAAGAACAATACAATCTACATTAATTTTAGAAGTCGAGCATTTAATCTTTTCTCAAATCTTTTCTATGATTTTACCTTTGCTAAAATTATAATTTACAATAAACATTTTAAATATCCCGTGGCGTGTACAAATGGAAATTATCTTTGAGTATTTATTAGAGCGTATTATATTTTCCTTTATTATATTATTTTAGAGAATGTTCTATTATTAATTTTATGTGAAAGCCTTAACTATTTAATTAGACAATTATTATCTGTATTTTATAAATGTAGTTTATAAATGGGAAGAAAACTATTAAGGTTACAAATATACTGTTACGAGTTTTTTGTATTGCTTGAGTGTGTGTGTGTTTGTTTACATCGACTTGTCTTGTTATAATACATATACCGACTTTGTCTCGGTATAATATATATATATATATATATAGAAAACTACTACAGTTTAGTTAATAAGTGTCAAACATGCTGCCCTCACAATTATGACATAAACGAAATATATCAGTAATATTTGTTAGTCATTAATTAAATTAGAGATTATCCAATAATGAATATTTCTTTAGTATAATTTTCATAACACTCTCATTCAAGATAAGGAATGGGTTCTATCTGCTTTTAACACTTTGTAGAGGCATATAATCATAGATATATAAAAAATATTTATGATCCCGGAATGCACATTTTGTGCTGAACTATCACTCATGAGTTGACCTAGACCACAATCTCTTACACATATCTCTATCATTGTTCAATATATTTTATCAAATTACTATAGTTTAATTAATAAGCACCAAATGTGCTGCCCTTACAAATTTAACACAAATCACTTAAGGAAAGTATATAAATAATTTTTATTAGTCATTCATTAGACTAGAGATTATTCAATAATAAAAAATATTTCTGTAATGTAATTTTCACTCACACAAGATAGGGAATGTACAAGAGATTGTGGTCTGGGCCAACTGATGAATGTTGGTTCAGTACAAGATGTGTTTTTGGTCATATGTTTATGATTACATCCCTCTACAAGGTGTTAAAATTGAATATAACCTATTCACTACCTTGAGTGAGAGTGGTGTAGTCAAAATTACACAACAGAAATATTCATTATTAGATAATTTCTAGTCTAATAAATGACTAATGAAGATTATATCTAAACTACTAGAATCATTTTCTAAACAAATATGTTTACCATTATTGATTTCTTTATTTACTTTCTCTCTTTGGATGACAGGTTGCATTATTTTTATTTTCAATATGTTCAGTTTATATTAATTATTTGGAAATAAGAACTATTAATTTTGAATGTTTATATTTAAAATTGGTTCTTAGATACATTGATGACTATTTGCTTGAAGTGAAAAAGAATAAATTGGAAGAGTTATTAAATAAATTTTAAAAAAGTTTTGAGATCCTTTTATAAAATATATTTTAGAAGGAGGAAAGTTAGATTTTGGTCAGTTAAAATTTTCAGATTTATTAAAGATTTTAAAAACGATTTGATATGTTCTTGTATCTTTGCTACCATGTTTTCAAATGTTATGGAGCATGTTTGAAAGTATTTCTTCAGTACTTTTATATTACATCAATAGAAGTTTTAGGCCAATAAATATCACATGATCACCACTTCTTATGCTTGCTCTTAACTGTTATTAAAACAGACCAAATTCTCTATATGCATTGCCACTCAGTGCAAGTCAGAGTAATGAGTGGGGATTTTATGCACAAGCTTTCTGGCATCCATTGATTATGAGATCGTAAGATCTAGGTGCAGTGCTCTCAGATCCAAGACTCCTCACTGACGAAGGCCACAAGCCAGAAACTAATCTGGGGATATTGGATGAGTATGCACTAGATGGTGATTTTTTGCACAAGCATTCTGGCATCTATTGATTACTCTGGATTGCACTGAGTGGCAATATGTTAACATTATTTGAACTTTTATAATCAACACATAATGTGATGGTCAAACTCATTGTTTGCCTCATCAAAAACAATTCAACTATTAATAAAAAATTGAATGTCAACAGAAATTCCATACAAAAAATAATGACTTTGGATTAATGTTCATTCGTCCTTTTTATGTTTGACAAAATAGCTTAAAGAAAAATATGGAATTCTCTTATTTTTTAATCAGACCATGGCTAGTTTAATTACCTATATTATAGACAATACATTATCAATATATTTTTATCTTCCAAATGCTTTTAACATTCTTAAGTTTTAACTTTAACATTGTTTGAACTTCTTGTAATCAACGAATAATGCGATGGTCAAACTCATTATTTGCCTTATATAAAATCAATTCAGCTATTGGTAAAAAAAAATTGAATGTCAACAGAAATTTCATACAAAAAATAATGAGTTTTCAATGTTCATTCTTCTTTTTTTATGCAAAATAGTTTAGAGAATTTTTTTTTACATTTGGATGTGCAACTTGTTGGGTCGAATTTGTGAGGTTGAATATGCACATATTTGCAACCTTTTTGACGATATTCTTGCAATTCAAGACTTCATCACCATACATTGTCTAAGTCATCTTAAATGGTTCAGTAACAGTTTTTCCAATTTAAAACAAAATTGAATATTAACACAAAATTCCAACATGGGTTAAAGCAAGAAACAACTTGTCACACTTCATGTCTTAACTTATAATCCAGACACACTAATAGCATACATTTTTTGTGGTAGTTAGAAAAACTATGTTACTACATAATACATATTAATTCAGAGATTTACTCTGCAGGCAGCTTGGAGAGAAAATCAGTCACTAGTTCACTGTGACACACTGTGTATTTTATTAATTTATACCTCCATTCTTGTATTGTGTAAAATTCATAATCACAACAGGCAATTCAGTTTCACAGAGGGGAAGCCTCCATGAAGAAAAATAGACTTTTATTAATGTTAATCAATAACACTATCCAATAAGTATAAACATTTTTGAGCAAACCTTCTGAATCTAATATTGTAGTTTATTCACTAATGAAATGAGTATAGGTACTATTGAGCAAACCAGTTTTAACAGCAATGACTTTTCATTGCTACATGAGAGATCTCAAGCATATCTAACATGACATAGTATTGTTCCACTTGATGAATTTCTTTTTAATGTAACTTATAGCTGTTTACTCATTTATTTATTTTTAATCTTTACAATCATTGAAGCTATATCAATCTTAAACCTTAACAACTTTTTAGCTACAAGTGCTGTCCTATGTTCATTTTTCTATGAATCTAAATCAAACTAATATCATATATTAACTTTTGTTATTACACCTACCTCCTACTTCACCATCATTAATGATATTTTACTATTAGTACTAGTTAAATGAGCAGTCTCCACACTTCCTAACCATATTTTGCAATGTCATTGTGATATTATATATATTTGGTATTTTTTATTGTATTATAAATAACCTTATCATTTCATTTAATCTTAACTTTTTTTATACTGCTTTATAAAATTTTATATATCTGTTTTTATCTAAAGGCATTAAATTCAATTAGTTTTTATTGACTTTTTTTGCATACTTTGCCTAATCAATTAATTTTTTCCTTCTTTTTGCTATTATTATAGCTTTTTAAAATAAAATATATATTATCTTTTTAGTAATGTTATTCAAGTTTGAACCATTTATATAAAATGTAGTTTTTGAAATAATATATAAATTGTAGTTTTAATTTTATTGGAATATTTCAGAAGATTATAGATGGTAGTTATGAATACTGACTTATTTAATAAGTTTCTAAAACCTGCATTTGCTCTAATATTTATTTTATGTCTCATTAAACTCTGATCATTTCTTGGTGTTTATTTACTAAATGTAATTTAAATACATATATTCTTCTTTTATTCATTCTTTACTTAGTCCACAAGGCAATGTCCTTTATCATTTCTATATCTCTCTGCATTTCATTTTTGTAAATACAAGCTTATAAAAGCAATGTCACGTTATATATGACTTACTTTATTGATAATTACAATTCCTATTACACATTCATTTTTAAAACTTTACTAAAATGTTTCACAACAATTTTAAAATGTTTAATTTAATTCAAAAAATCATCAACTTTCAGTGTTAGAATAAAACTCATTGGAACATAAATTGTTTTAACTTTTGACCATGTAAAAAACATTCAGTTTTAGTTTTTATTTAAATTCAAGTGGTACATTCATGGGAAAGGTCTTAATTAATGCTAGAGTAAAGGAAGGAATGAATTTATAGATATCTTTGGTTTCCAGTTTCTCTATTATAATACAGAGAAAAGACTAATGTATATATGTTATGCTGCATCTTATAATGTATTTTGTTCATCGTTAATAAAACTGAGATTTGCTGCCAGTTCACATTCAGAAAAATCTTTTCAGGGCCAGTACATTTTTTATAATTCTTTTTGTTTAATAACATTATGTAATATCTTCTACATCGTTATACTTGTACATTATGCAAGCTTCTTTGATTCTTGCTCTTGTGTCCATAATAATGATTTCAGATTAAAATTTATTTATTTTTGGTCTTTAACAAATGTGGACATAATGATAGCTTTCATGTCAAGTGTTGGTGGCCTTGTAGTTAGCACAGCTGCCTTCCAAACAGCTGGCCTGGGTTTGCTTCCTGGTCAATGCTTTGACATATGAAAAAAAAAAGATAGCTTTCCTGAAGAAAACAATGTTTATATTTTTTTAAAATATTAAAATTTAGCAAGCTTGATTTGGGTATGGAGGAAGGAAATGCACAAAGTATGTTTTCATAATTCATGTAATTAGATGCTATGAATTGTCTTTATGTTCATTGTCTAAGATAATTGATAATTTCGGATGATAAATGATGCTGAAATACAAAGTAGTAATATAATGTGAATAATTCAATATGCTAATAATTAATTTTGATGTAAAATTTGGTAAAAAATAATCTTCGGTGAAATCATGAACTTGTTTGTTCATAAGAGCTTTTCATTACTGCATTGCTAGTGATATGAAGGATGATGTGTCTTGGATGAAGCTAAATAGAAAATAGTATACATGATTTTGTTATCTAATGTTAGATTTGCTACTTAGAATCAATAGTGTGAGATATTCAACTATTTTATAAAGTTTTCTCAAATCAAGATTCATGCTATGGATACTGAACTTTGTTTAACATCATGTAAATTTATTTTGAGAAAGTATGGAAAATAGAATGAACATGCATGACAATCATGACTTATTTTTATCCAAAATGTACATTATAAAACATTTCTTAATAGCTAAAGTAAAATAGATTAGTTTTATGAAGTACATTCAATTCTTTTAGGTTAATTGTTTAAGATTTTCCCTTTTTATTGTATGTTGGATTATTTCCACCATTTATGAGTGCATGTTGAATATGTAGAAAATTTTAAACTTTATTTAAACTTTTCAAATACAAACAACTTGTTAGTAATAATACACAAATAGACAACACAGGTTAGTAATTACACAATGTTTTGAGTAGTATTATTCTCCACTCTTCTTCAGGTGTTGCTGGCGTGATATGCACAGTGACAGTATTTGAACTGAAGTTGAACTCGCACCTTGAGATTCTTGAATATCGAATTTAAAGCAAATGCTCTAACCAACTGAGCTATTCTGTCAAAGACAACAGATAGTAGAAATTTGATATATTTATATATGACAGTTGGTTCAAATCCTCCTGAGTCCTTCAATTTTTTTTCCCCCTGAGCCCTTCATTTTTTTAATATTATTTTTTCCTAAGAGCAAGATTAATTAGAGGCTTCCATACATTAGGTATTGCCACACTGGGTTGACTTACAGGATTTTTTACCATTTTCATATGAGAAGCTTCCTTGAATTTTCTTCTATGAAATTTTTCCTTTTTATCCAATATTTTTGTATTTTCCCAATTAAACATATAGTCATTAGTACATTACATGGTCTGCTGTGGTAAACACATGGTTTTTCTCCTTTAATCATTCACTTGGGTTTTTTCAATCACTGTTCAACAAGGAGACAAATCTCACCAATATATTTCTTCCACATTCACATGGTATTTCATAGATACAGTTTTTGTTCTTCAGCATTTCCAGTTTAAGCTTAGTAGAACTAAGAATTCCTCAAAATGTTGTATGCCTTTGGATAGCTGTTCTAATGTTATATTGACTGCATATTTTCTTTAATTTGTCTTCTATTCCTGGTACGTATGGATACACTACAATACCAATAAATGTTTTTCTTTTTTGTGTCTCTTTGTGTTGTGTTGGAAATAGTCCAATATATCACATCTAATAATATACAATCATGACAAACTTTCCTTTTTACATTCCATTAATTTTTTATAATAATCTAGGATTCTCCTATTGAAAGAGATGCCATTGATATTTATTTTCTCAATACCTATAATTATTTGGATTAAATTAAGAATGAACATTAATAAATAGTTTTGTTCAATGTCTTTCTTTTAGAATCATTATGTATGACTAGACTGTAATCTATAGTTATTTAAAGATAAAAAGGTAATATAGAGGGAGAGTGATCTTCTATGTAAAAATATACATAATTATAGAAATAGTCTATTTGCATTTTTTTTAATAATCTCATAAAAGAGTTAATTGTGAAGATAATGACTTTTGAATTCAACTCTGATAGTTATCAATGTTTAGATCTTTGCAGATATTAAGTCTTCTTTTTTTATTAGATTGGCATATTGTAAATTTTTTTTTTTCATCTAAAATCATAAGTATGATTTTTAAAATAGTTGACTTCAGTTTTGCTTGTACACTTTAACTCATTAAATTATTTTATTAGATGAGATGGTTTAAACTCAGATGTTTTGTGAATAATATGCTTTTAGGTCTAGAATTGAATTAAAGCATCTTAATTCATCTTAGCCGAGAGGTCATCGCAGCCGCCTTGCAAGCAAGTAGTTGGTTGCAGATGGTTGTGGGTTCACGTCCCAGCCAATGCTATGACATATGAAAAAAAAAAACTATAAAAAGTATGCTTAAATTTTTGGAGATGATCTTACAAATATAGGGGATATGAACACATATTTACAATTAAGCTCCAGGTATGTGAAGAAAGTTAATTCCCTAAACATCACACAATCATAGTTTTGTAGTTACGTAGAGGTAAAAAGTAGTTGCTGGAGGGTTGCATTAGATCCTAAGATCTAGGTGCAGTGCTCTCAGATCCAAAGCTCCTCACTGATGAAAGCTACAAGCTAGAAACTAATCCAGGGATATTGGATGATAGTCACTAGATAAGGATTTTATGCACAAGCCTTCTGGCATCCATTGATTATTCTATCTTGCACTGAGTGGCACTACTGTTTGGAGAGTTTTGCCTGCATATGAAGAATGCCTGTATTTCAAAGATGATCTTACAGTAAAATGGATCAAAATCTATAATTAGGCTTATTATCGGCAAAAAATATTACCTTCATAAATGTGTTGTTTCAAAATTATAAAAATAACAAAGTGTGTAAATATATAGTTATAGACATCTTTCAGTCACTAGTGCTCATCTTTAATCAAGTCCCCCCCCCCTCAAAAAGAAGGGCTAATTTTTAAAAAAAATACATTTATTTATAAGGTTTTTAAGTTATCATGGACTATAGTATTATAGAATGATAGTACTATGTAAGAGCACACCACATTAAAATATTTTGATAATTTGGCCATTACTTCATATATATATACATCAAACTTGCAATTTAACTGCTGCATATCGGGAGTAAGAATTGAATATTATAACATCATACTATTAACATTTTTAGAGATGATGTCATTTTTTAAATCAATGATGTTTTTAGTTTTTCTGTAGTTTATAGTTCTATATTATTAATTTAATATATTCATTACTCTTCAGAATAATCTCTTTGATGCAAGTCCTTCTTAAAAAGAAATATTTTAAACCTAGGGCTAGTAAATTTATATTTAGAAATCCTATTGGTGAAGTAATATTCAAACACTTTTAAAATTAACAAAATTCTCTTGCTTTCTTGAAATATTTTTTCTCATTTTTACTTAATAGTAGTTGAAAATTATATTGTTTAGGCATCAATATTGTTTTCATACATTTTGTTTTTTTAAAAAAGAAGTTGAATTCAAAAATTTTTGTTGGCTCAAATTGAGCCCAAACATTTATTATTTATTACTATATCTTTTGACATATTTGAAGAGCTCTTTCACTGAAAAGTTTAACTTTCTATTACCTAGTAGGAAACAATTTTGATATTCTTAAAAATAATAGCTGACGTAATATTTGGAAATTCATTGATACTTTTTATGATATTCATAATTAAGTTTTAATATGTTAAAGAGCAACAGAAAATAATGTTATCTAACCAATTCTGAGAATCAACTTTAGAAATATTCTAGATATAAAAACTTGTCTCAAAAATGAAAAATCAAAATTATCATGAGTTCAAAGTATATCTTTTCATTTAGATTTACAAATATTATTTAAAGGGATTTGAAATCAGACTTTCAAGCTCCCTAAAGTCATTCACTCTATCCAATATGACCAATACACATGACCACATAAATGTGAAAAAGTTAAACGATCTCCAATATATGCATTTCATGCTAAACCAGCACTCATCATTTGGTCTGGATCATCATCTCCCATATATATATATTATTTAATATTTTCACGGTTATATGATGTAGATAAAATAATATTTTTGGGTACAAACTGTGTATTATTTTGCATTACAATCTGATATTTCAAGGGACTAGCAACCGCCATTATCAAGATTAACTTTTGAAAGAACAATCGTTAGATCTCAAACAATAACGTGACTCAGTGCGAGATGAGAAGTGAGATTCAACTTGAAGTAGTTCAGCATTCACAATATAAGGCTTATCACTAAAAAAAAATTTTTAACTTATGAATAGTTAATAGAAAGAGACAGCTTTATTAATAAATGAATATTATATACATATATCAAATTAGAACATATCCTTTTTACATTTCATATATATATAATTACAGGCATTAGTTTTTCTAATATGTTTATGCTGAAGTTCAAGATTGTAAGTTATGATTTTAAAAATGTATGAAATCTTGTACAGGAAATCGAACATCTAAATAAGAGATCATGTTTATATAAATAAAAGATATTTATTTGATTCTTAATTAAAAATTAAAGACTATATTTGAGATAAAGCAGATATAATAATTTCTGACCACATAAAAGTTGATTAATAAGCATTTATGCATTTATTAAAAAACTATAATGCTAACCCAATGGATGTAGAAATATTCCATTTTCAAATCGAATTGTTATATATATACAATTGACTATGATACCTTTGTTATTATCACTTATGAATAATAATTAATAAAGATAACTTTTAAAATTTAAAATAATTTTTGATCGATATGAATGAATAACCTTTGATTTTTTCAAACAATAAAATGTCAATAACTTTATTTTTAACTAATTTTTATAGAAAATTTTTATATTTATTTATAGTTTATTTTTATTAAAATGTCAATGTCAAAAAATTTAAAATTAATAGATGATAGTTATTTTGTTATTATTAAATCATCATCATCATTATCAACCATTATCAATCCACTGCAGGATGAAGGTCTCTCCAAGGTTAATCCATCTTCTTCGATCTTTAGCTTCTCTTCTCCACATCACCCCTGCACACTTTCTTATTTCATCCATCCATCTCACATGTGGTCTCTTTCTGGTCTTTTACAATCTCTTGGAATCCAGTTTAAAATTTCAATTGTCCATCTATTATCATCTCTTCTAGCAATATGTCCAGACCAACTCCACTTCAATCTTTTAATTTTTTCAATGAGGTCAGTAACACCTGTTTGTTCTTAAATAGATTGTATAGAGTTATAAAATCAATTAGTGATCATCAACTTGTAGTAAATAAAATTTATATCAACTGCAAAAAGTTAAGAGTGAAGATTTAATACAGTTTTTATTTAATGGAACTGGTTATGATCCCAAAGATCAATCTGAGGAATCTAAACAAGAACTTGAGCTGATCCAGGCTAATGAGGAAAAAGAGGAATTTGTAGCTGAAGAGACCAACACAAAAGAGGCTGACATAGATGTAAATCCACTTCCTGATTGGGTTAAAAGAAAAAAAAAAGTTATTTTCGTAATTTTATTCTGATTTCAGAGGCAATTTAAATCTCTGAAGTGGGAGGAAGTATGCTATGTTTATATGTGTATGCTAAAATAAATACACATATATAGCTAAAAAACAGTTCTAAGTAATTGTGTTAAAATATTGAAGCGATATATATGCTTCATATCAATTTATATTTAAATCTTGTTAAGGGAAGTTTTACATTTTATTTAAAAAAATTTTTTATTAAAGGCTAATAAGAATTGTGGAAAGGGTTAACTGACATTCTAGAAAATTCTGAAATACAAATAATTTAAATTCAGCTAATTAAAATTTCTGAACATTTTTATTTTTATAAAATTTATAAAGACAGAGTAATTGTAGGGCATAGGTACATTTATATTTGTTTTTGAACTCATCTAATTAATGAAAAATAAGATAATTGCTTTGTATTATATATGTAAAAGAATGTTTTTTTTTTTAAATATTTGGCCTGGTGGTAAAAAGATCTTAATTGGTGCTTAATTACTGCAAGGAATGCATTAAACAAAAAGGTATTTGGAATTTGGAAAATTTCCTAAATAATAAACAAGAACAGGATTCCATTGTAATTAAGTTGATCAAAATTGTTATCAGCAAAAATATATGGTCCTTATATGGTTTGCCTGCTGGAAAGGTTGCCATCTGTTATTTTAAATTATCCATTTTTAGGGGCTTCTGACACAAGGTATAAACAATATGGCTGACTCTAAGTTATTGTATTTAATATTTACATTTTTTTTATTTATTAAACTGATAAAGAACCACATAAGTCCAAAGGGTTGCAATTAAAAACTTTTTTAATGTAAATGCAGTAAAGAAAATAAAAATTAATTTTTTGGATGAACACTATCCTATAATTTGGAAAATATTGCACTGAAACACACAAAAATCCAAAGGGTTGTAATTAAAAAATTTTAATGTAAAATTCAGTACACCAGCAGTGCTCTCACAAACAATGTTTTTGGAGCCTTTTAACCACAGTCCTTTGCAAACAGATAGGTGCTTAGAACATGTTCGCATATCACACAGTCATTGCATCTCTGTTCACACATAAAGAGCCCCATATCACATACTTTGGGTACTATCCTGCAAGTTTGAAAATATTTCACTGCATATTGTTCTGTCAATGAAAGATTCCAAATTTTAATTATATTTCCAAAAATGATAAGGCAAAAAAGAAATGTTAAAAAAGTCACTACATGTTAATGAAAGTCAACAAAAAAAAAATAATGTTAATTTTAATCATGTATTATCTGTTCACCTTGTGTTAAGATTTAGACATTATATTGTGAATGTATAGCGTGTTAAGTTTAAAAAATATTAACAAATGTATTCTAAATTAAATGTTAATTTTAAAAAATTTGGATACATTTTTTAATAAATTCTATTCACAACATAATGTCCAAATGTTAACATGAATTGAACAAATAACACATGGTTAATTATTAACATGATTTTTAACATTTCTGTTTTGCCTTATCATTTTGAACCTTTTATTGACAGAACAAGATGCAATGGAATATTTTCAAACTTGCAGGATAGGGCTCACCTGAAAAGTATGCGGTAAGAGGCTAATATTACTATTTATGCATGAACAGAGATGCAATGACTGTGTGATATGTGAACATGTTCTAAGCGCCTATCTGTTTGGAAAGGACTGTGGTTAGAAGGCTCCAAACCATTGTTTGTGAGTGCACTGAGATTAGTTTACAGCTGGTGTATTGAATTTTACATTAAAAAATTTTTAATTACAGTGCTTTCGATTTTTGAGTATTTCAGTGCAATATTTTCCAAATTACAGGATAGTGTACACCCGAAAAGTGATATCTGTTTGCACCTTTGTTATAGTTTGCTTAATCATGTTTCATTTTTATTTTCTTACTACATTTACATGTAAAAAGTTTTTAATTATAACCATTTGAAATTTTGTGTTTCTTTATCATTTTAATAAAGAAAAAAATCATAAATATTGAATGTTATAACTTAAAGAATCAGTCAGGTTGTTTATATCATGTGTTGAAAACCCCTGAAAATGGATAATTTAAAATAAAACTGATGGCAACCTTTCCAGCAGGAAAACTACTTAAGTATCAAATATATTTTTAAATTAAAAATAAATCCGGAAACATTTTGTCGAAAGTTGTATAAATACCTCAGCAAATGTAAAAACAGGGTTTTTCATGAAAAATTCTTCAAGCTGTTCAGATGAGAGAAATTCTTCAAGATTGTCAACAAAAGTTTTAAAAAGTTATTAATTATTTGGCTACTAAAAGCCATGCAAAATGACCTGTCAGTTGAAGCTTGCGTCTGTTTCTCCCTCACCATCTCTGAGAGGATGAGTTCAGAATCCCATTAGAGTTGATGAAACACTGCCTGTCTGAAGTCTGCTGACTTGGGTACCTGTATCAATGGTCCCACCTTCATAAATAAATTCAGCCTGTTGACCTGCCATACCATAATTCCAGAAATAAGAAGTCACCTAGTCAATTATACTACCTTCAGTCAAATATTATTTCAAAGAAATAGCCTATCTCAATAATAACCAATTAATTAGGAATATCTGAGGAAAGCTATGTTTTCTTATATCTATACATCACTCTTCATACCTGCTGTGTTTATTTTAAAATCCTTTGTGAAGATGATAAAATCAAGAACCTTTGAACTCTAGTCATGAGACTCTGTGTCTTCTTGTATTCCAGTAAAACAAGTCATGTTTCCTTTTTACTTGTATTATTTATTTTTTATATAATATTTTTCTGTAATGTTATGTTTTACTATCCTGTACTTGATAAGAATGATCGAATTTACATTGCTATATGTAGTCATTCTTAAGTTGTATATATATGTGCTAGATTTATTTGAGGATCAGGTGACAGATTTTAGAATCAATCTTAAAAATAAGATTATATTTATTATTTTTTTTGAAGGGACAAATATATATATATATACATCATTTATTTTAATACATTAGTCTCACAAATATTTCTTTATAATGATATATATATATATTGTAACGTTTTTCGTATTACTAGGCCACTATATGCCTCAAATTTATATTTGAGCGTGAGTTGATCAAGCTGTATCAAAAGAAAAAAGAAAGTTGTATTTCTATTCTCAACACAGCTATTTTTCCTGATCAACTTCGGCCTAGAACTATTACCGAGTACAATCGTGAGCAGAACCAGTTTTTAATTTCTACTTGAGGGCACCAGAGTCGTTAGACCCACTGAGACTGCGTCAAGCATATTGTAGCCCGTAAGGTAATAATTATACGATCTGAGTTAACATTCTCGTTAAGAAGATATCCCCATTTTTTCGTAATTACGGAAATTAAATCTATCAAAAAAAAATAATTTGTATACCGATCTAAGTTAAATAACTAAAGGTAAAACTTAAATAGAATAGCATTAATTTTATACATGTACAATGAAAGTGAAGTTAATAATAAAGATTTATTCTAACTCGTCAAGCATTCAATATTTATGATTAAGACAAAATTATAATGTTGGAAAAGATTGTGCATATGAATTCAATAATTTGATTCAAATATTGGAGTAATAATTATTTAGTCTTATTTTCCGTAGTAACAGTTTGGTTCATTTCTCAGTTCGCAAATCTTCTGATCCAAGAAAAATTTATGGGATAACATTTCCATTCAATTCACTATTCATAAAGCTTTATGTAAAAAAATTTATGGCCATTTACTTACCAGTAAGTTGACATTAAGTAGGTCATCGATCTTCCCGACGTACAATTCAGTTAGTGAGTAGTCCGCAGTAGTTGTTTTTCTTTTAGTTTTATTTCCGAATCTCCGATCTAATTTAGGTAGCCAGATGATGATCTAGGTGACTTTTTCCGAGAGAAAGTGTCGGCAAACGATATCGTTCTACTCACTCATGGCGAGCGATTTCAGTTCGTATCTAAGTGGACACATTTTATTAAAAAAATACGAGGCACTTCAAATTGCTCAGCACTATTGGAACAATAAGAGAAAAAAGACCCCTTTTCAAATCTGTCGGCTCCTTTTATACTCCTAGATTCTTTTTAGAAGCTCTGCGCACGTTCCTTTTTTTTTTCTTTGTTCTACTTTATAAACTTCTACATTATTCTCCTTTTCTTATTACAAAGTCTGTTTTTCCGTTAAGAATTTCTGCCATTTTTAATTACTATCAGAAAGTTGTTTCTGATAGCAATCTTTCACCTTTTGAAATTTCCTTTCACTATTTGAATCAATGATTCAATATGCACTTTCCAACATTGAATTTATTTTAGTTAACTTATTTCTAAAAAAAAAGAAAAATTAAACTTTCACTGTACGTTTTTTTTTCTTAAAACCTTATGTTACAAAAAAAATAAAGATCGTGTTCGCTCTCTTTCTTTTTTTTATAATACCTAATATTAAAAAGTAATTTGTACTTTATATATAAATAAATGGTACAATATATATATATATATCACAAACCTCAAGCTAATGCATGATGTATTTCTCAATATATATGTGTGGACGATCTCTAGGTTGCACCTTCAATTAAGCAGGAGTTATTGGAATCTTTAAAAAATTTTTTTAGGCATTTATATATGATAAACCATTAGGCCTTAACTATGGCTGCTTGTTTAAAATTATAATGTGGCTACTCAAGCCTGTTTCTTTGTGATAACCATCACAAATTCCACGATTTCATAGTGAATTAATTATTGCTCATTCCTTTATATAAATTACGTTGCTGGGGTAATTATATATATATATTTGATTCATTCATGTTTTTATCCCTAAAGTAGATGTTCATTCATGCTTGGAAATGATTTGCCAAGTATTCTTTGGATATGCTCATACTAGGATGAACATCTCTCTCTCATTTTCAGTCTCAGAGAATCTTCGCTATTGTTTTATTGTTATCAATACAGATGCATTTCCTTCTTGATGGTAATAAGTTTGGTACTGATTGTAGGAGCAGACATTCATTCCTGCTTATGACCCTCTGATCTGATGAATTTTAGGGATGGCTTCACCAAGATGAGCACATCTCATCTCTATTTCATCAGCAGATATATTCCTCTATTTTCATAACCTAGCACTGCATTCAGTATTTTTTATATATTTTTAAACCCTTATGTTGCAAGTATGTAGGCATTTATAATTCTAAGTCCATTGCAGTCATGTATTAGTGGTTATGACTTCAATTTTCGCTATGTAAATGCTTCTATCTTAACCCTGCTTGATTATTCATTAATTATGAAGTTAAACTATCACAGAATATCCACGCTAGAGATTATTAAGATATATTACCTATAGTGCCTCCATTTGATATAACTGGCAATAATCAACTGTTTAGTCATTAATTAATTTCGTTTTGGCAACAAACTCAATATAATCTGTAAATCTAGCCATTTGAACTTTAAATTCATTTTGATTCAATTTTTTATTGTCATTGTCATTATTAAATTTATGTACGCATCTCTCGCATTTGGTCTTGTTTACCACAATTAGTTTTTGTTTAGTTTTAAGAGTATCTTATATCTCCCTGACTTCAGCAGAATTCCTATAATAAAAAAAAGGCATATTTACGAAAATTAGATGTGTTTATAACATCAAAATTGTCCTGGGGGCATAGGTAATAAGGTTTGACTTTATATTGTTTGTGGTAATGTTTATTTCGATGTTACACGCAGATATGCAAGTTAGTGATCATTGCTTGGTTCCTAAGGTTAATTTTTACTGACTATATATATATATCTGACTGTTACAATATATGTGTGCATGTTAAAATACATACACAATCAAAGTTTAAAAATGTCTATTAAATTTAAGTAAAAAGTAAAATTAAAACTGATTGTAACAGTAGTTAAAATAATTAATTTTACTAAAAAAATAATTATAAATCTAGGAAACAATCTTAATTAAATTTCTAACTAGCAAAAGAGACAACAGAATTCCATCAGAAAATAATATAAGCCAATAAACATCACATGACCACCACCTCCTATGCTTGTGTATAACTGTTGTTAAAACAGGCAAAACTCACTATATATATTGCCACACACAGCAAGCTAAATGGATGCCAGAAGGCTTGTGTGTGGCAATATTTATAGTGAGATTTGCCTGTTCTAACAAGTTATACACAAACATAAGAGATGGTGGTCATGTGATGTTTATTGGCTTAAAATCAATCCTGCCTAATAGGATAGTGGTGGCTATGGTTATTAAAGAACCAAAGGCACCAAAATGTATGGGTACTGAACTGGGTTCAGACCCATATGACTATATAAGCTAATGGGCTTGTATTGAAAACATTTAAGACTGTTTTTTAGTTAAATGGAGATAAAAGGTGGTTGCTGGAGGGTTGCATTAGTTCCTAAGATCTAGGTGCAGTGCTCTCAGATACAATGCTCCTCACTGATGAAGGCCATAAGCCAGAAACTAGTCTGGGGATGAATAGGCACTAGATGGGGATTTTATGCACAAGCCTTCTGGAATCCATTGATTACTCTAGCTTGCTGTGTGTGGCAATATATATAGTGCATTTTGCCTGTTTTAAGAAATTAATATAATTAATTAGTGACCATTAAAAAGAAAAAATACTAGTAACCATATGCATCTACAGATAAATAACATTAAACAATGTCATCCAGATACAAGTGATCCAAGCAATTAGAACAGGAGTTCTAATTATTAATCAAATATGAAAGATTGGTCTAGAAAAGAACCTAGAAACACTTGCTCATGGAACAATGATATTACACATCGTGTGTTGTCCTTGATAGCTAATATTGTGGAGTAGTTTCCCTCTGAACATGACAAAGGAAATGCAGGGACTAAACAGATCACACTGAACTTTATTATTTGAGAAAGCCTTTGGACATGTAAATGTATAAGCTTTATATAAATTGCTAATATGTAATATATCTGTAATTAAAATGCTTGCTTATAATGACTGTTTTAATAATCTATTAAATCATAATCCTAAGTTGCTGCCATAGTTGAATTTTATATAAGCCTGTGTCTGTGTGGTAGCGTAGGGATTATTCCCAGATATAGCAGTAAGCACAGATAAAATATTTTGAATAATCATGTTGAGTTACTTATTTTACTGAACATTTGTCTGTGTTATATTTTTGTGTATAATGTAATTAATTTGTTACTTAGTATTTGAAAAGTTTAGGTGATAAAGTATATTTTGTAAATTCATTATAAAATGAAAATTATCTAGTTTTATAATGCTAAGGATCATAAAAATGAGTAATAGGTATATTAAGTTTCAAAACCACCAAACATAATATGATCACCATGTGATCTTAGAGATCCTAAGATGTATGTGCAGTGCTCTCAGATCCAAGGCTCATCACTGATGAAAGCCACAAACTAGAAACTACTCTGGGAATATTGGATGAATAGGCACTAGATATGGATTTTATGCACAAGCCTTTTGGCATTCATTGATTACTTTGGCTTGCACTGAGTGGCACTACTGTAGGGAGAGTTTTGCCTGTTTTAACTATATTAAATTTCATGCATAAATTCTGAATAATGTATTTAAGACTAATAAGTGCATTAAACATAGCTGAAGAGAAATTTCTACTAACTGAAAAGACATGTTCTATAGTTCATTTTTGAGGTTTTAATGGAATTGAACAGGACAAATTTTTAATATCCACTTCATATGTTCTTTGTTGTAGATGTTAGTATTATGTGATTTTTCATAAGGTAAATGAACATGAATGGTCTGCTATCAGTACACGTCAGACAGTATGATTAATATTTATTGATATCTTAGTTCTGAACAAGAATCATCATTTTCTTTCTTCTCAGTTGTTTGATAGTTCTTAATTGAAACATTATTTGACTTCTCGAAATAAGAATGAATGGAAGTAATCATGGCTGACAAAACTCAATTCTGATCCTTATTACCAGTAAACTGCAAATGCATCAACCAAAGTTATAGTTGGCAACTGAAGAAGGATGATGCCAAGAATTCACTGATTTTAGATAGGCTACCATACAATGATGCCTTTTTATTTAATTTTATAAAACTGCAGATCATTTTTAAGTGAAATTTGTTATATGATTTGGAAAAATTGATTAATATTAAATGAAACATTCTTGGAATTTGTGAAGTTAAAAGAAAAGGTAAAAACCACAATTGTATAAAAAGTAGGCATATACTTGACTATAAAGATGAATCTATTGGAAGCAACAAGGGGAATAATATTCATTATAAATAAAAATTAAAAAAACAACATTATGGAGGTTGATAATGTATCAGACAGTGATATAATTAATTATTCCTTTTAATGGTAGATACCAAATTCAGATAAAGATTTTCATTGTGATGAAGAAGTAGAATATTTTTATACAGGTGTACAAAATACTTTTGATCTTTACAATGTGATAGAATTGGAAAATGATTGGAAGATAGAAATGTTGTGGATAAATTTATGGTGACAGAAATGAGTCTTGTGAAATTTTCAGAAGAAGAAAATTGTATATGAATTTCTTTTTAGATAAAAATGCTAAATCGAAACAAAAATATGTATTTCAGGACTGTAATATTTATTAATTGATTTGTAGAATGTAATCATATCATTGATTAATGAGATGTAAAATAACTGAAGATACAAAAACTATTTTCAAAAAGATAAAATTAACAATTGACATTGCTAATCATTTTAAAATATTGACACATTTTGAAAATGATTCAAATTTAACTTAAGTCAATAAAAAGATAAGTAATATTCATTTAAAAACTACAACAAAAATAGTTGATTAAAAAATGCAGCAATTTTCAATAAATTATCAATTGAAACAAGACAATTCATGAAGAAAAATTGAGTATCTGAAATTCTGTAAATGTACAAAAAAGGATTATTTATTATATAAGAAACTATAATTAAGAATTTGCAAGGAAAGTGATAGAGAATAAAAGTTTCAAAATTATGAAATGATATCTTGATGTTTAAAGAAAGGTTATTTCAGCAATGAAAAACAAAGATAGAATTATTACTAGAAAGAATAATATCATAAAATGTATGGAAAAGTTGTATAAGTAATTATGTAGTAATAAAAAATAATAAAACAAAATAACTACTATAATCGGTACATTTTGTGAATTGCTAAGTATTTTAAATGATGCAAGGCAAAAGTCTCCATACAGTAGTGCCACCCTGTGCCAAACAGAGTAATCAATGGATGCCAGAAGGCTTGTGCATAAAATCCCTATCTAGTGCCTACTCATCCAATATCCCCACACTAGTGTCAGGCTTGTTTCCTTCTCAATGAAGAGCCTTGGTTATGAGAGCACTGCACCTAGTAGTTTTGCCTTGTTGAATGGTGATCATGTGATATTTTAAATGATGATGTGACAAACAATTATATTCACAAAGAGAAAAAGGCTCATAGAAATGATGGAATTATTATTGATTTCTTAAAAGAAACAGGTGAAGAAGTGTAAAAAATTATTGGTAAAGCCATGTACCATATATTTGAATGATAATCCTGGGCCAGGTGATTGGAAGAATACAGTAGTAGAATTAAGAAAGCTGCTAAAGGAAATTTTAGAAATTACATATCTATCAGTCTTCTTCAGTCCAATATAAAACTTTTAGTAAGATAATCATTCCTTGTCTGCAATGAATGTTGGACTAAAACCAAAACAAAAGAGCAAGTTGTAACTAAAAGTGGTTTGGTGCAGTGTTGAGAGAAGTTATAGAAAAGTCGCAATAATACAATAAGCATTTCCACAGTGATTAAAACTTTGAACTATCAGCATGAAGAATATTTATCAAAATGTAGTAGCAGTGATTAGATTATATAAAAAAAGATTTTAAATATTGATAAAAGTGTAGTGGGGATTGCATATCTCTAAAACTTTCGATAGCAATTTTAGAAGTGTTTTGTGGATTAACATAGTAAGATAAGAAATAAAAATGAATGAAATTATTTAAATCATGTAGATTTTCAGATATTGTCATTGTTTGTACAAATAATGCTTCAGAGCTTCAAGAAATGTTGCAAGAAATATTAGATGAAAGTATGAAAAAGGAACTAAAAATAAAGACTTTTTGTTGGATGTTGAAAATAAGAACTGAGAATAATGATCTTGATCAGATTAATACTGATGGAAAAAAAATAGATGAAATTAATCACAAAAATTAAACTTAGATGGAAGCTTTTTGATATAAATAATACTAAAAGGAAATATGTCTATGTGTTTGAAAAAGAAAGATTTTATTAGATGAGTTTTATCAGTTCTTACTTATGAATCTGATAAACATTTAAAACAATAACAATATAGAGCATATGGACAGATATATGTTGACATAAACAAAAGGGATTCAACGTTAAACATTAGATGAGAGAATAAACAGATATCATTGGCATCATTAAAAGAATTTAGAAAATGAAATGAAGCCGGACAAGACTTTGCTAGAAAAGATGTTAATAGATGGATAATAAAAGTCAAAGTGGATTCCAAGTGATTCTAAAGTACTTAGAAAATGATTACGTATGAGGATAGATAAAGTAAAGATGTTTGACAGTGTAATGTGAATAAAAAAGACTATGAATCAAAAAAATTGGAGTAGACTTGGAGTAACAGTGGAACAATAATAGTTGAAAATCATGATGATGATGACATATATCATACATTCAAGAATTCATGATATATTTGGGATTTTTTTCTATTTTGCTAACTATCAATTATGCATCCAAATAATTTTCATCTTTCATTTACTTAGTCTTTAGATATCAATTTATTTGCATGCTATTACATTTAACAAAATATAATGTTATCTTTCATTTTATAAAAATATTTCTATTAATTTTAATATTTAAAAATGTGTAATGGATCTCACACGATATTGCACTGCATTTAAAAAAAAATAAAATGATTTATTGCTTGGGCATGCATAAAAAAATTGTGCAATGGAAGGATAAAATTAGCCACAATCCATGAACGTTGAGTCCAGTTTTTTACTATGCTACAGCACCAATCTACACAGGATATTTCATCCTAATCATATTCATCATTATAAAATTCATGCAATTCATGCATTTATTGCTTTCAATTTACCAATTCAGTCTATTCTAATAGATTACAATATTTAACTAAAGTATGGATATTTAATTTCTGGTATGATTTTCCTGACAAAATAAAAAAATATTAAAAAATAATTGATTGACTTATTGCTCAGATGTGTCACAGCTTGGCAACAATTCATGATCCTTGAGCTCTAATTTGTCACTCTACTCCTGCACCA
Organism: Epiperipatus broadwayi; assembly: GCA_028023455.1. NCBI lineage: Eukaryota > Metazoa > Onychophora > Udeonychophora > Euonychophora > Peripatidae > Epiperipatus > Epiperipatus broadwayi. The sequence goes on along the minus strand of JAQFVV010007346.1, from coordinate 76,916 downwards.
AACCATGCAAATAATAAAAAAATTAATAGCTTGGATAGCAATGTTTAAAGGTCACTTTATTATTGTAGCATTGATAATTTGTCACATGACACCTTGATTGGTATTCTGTTTGACATATTCTGTTTTGAATATAAATGAATCTTTTAGAAAGTGAGTTAAAAAAAATCATTTATATGATAATTTCCTTTGAGTTTGTTTTTGAGATATATCACTAGCTTGATAATAAGCAAGTTTTGTAGCTCAGATCATACCTGAAGAAGACATTTATTTTTCATTCTAGCAGACAAATATAATAACAAAACTTAACTTGGTTCTTCTAATTATATGTTGAAGTATGTATATCATGTAATATTAATGGATAAATGTCTTGAGAAATATTCAAACTTTATTAAACTCTTCAAATACATTTACTGATAGTAATAGCATGCAGTTTAGTACGAAACACAATTAAGTGGACTTTTGGATTTACAAATATTGAATTTAAGGTGATATTAAAACCAGCTAAACTGCTCTGTCAAATGCACAGTGAGTAGGAATGTCACAAACTTATCTGTAAGGATCTTCCTGATTTCTATAAATTTTTCTTAATGATAAAGCTAAGGAATGATTTCTAAACATCATGAATTATTCCACTAGGTTGACTTATGGGATTATTTCACCTTATCATGTGATCAGATTTTTTATTTTTATTTTTTCCCTCTCTGCAAATGTTTGTCTTTGTTCAGTCAAACATATATTAGTAAACAGGCAAAAACTCTCCATATAGTAGTGCCATCTTGTGCTAACCAGAGTAATCAATGGATGCCAGAAGGCTTATGCATAAAATCCCTATTTAGTGCCTACTCATCCAACATCCCCAGACTAGTTACTGGCTTGTGGCCTTCATCTGTCAGGAGCCTTGGATCTGAGAGCACTGCACCTAGCATGAGATGGTGATCATGTAATGTTTAGTGGTTCAAACATATATTCCTGGATATTTATATATGACTGCTATTTTAGATGCATTTGATTTTTCTTTTGTAATTATTAGTTTGTAATATTTTAAACACTTTTCAATGGAGCATTTCATAAATAGTTTTGCTTTTCAATATGTTGAGATTAGGTTTACCCCAGGTTGTGATTTCTCATAGTGTTCTTTGAAAAACTTTTCTGATGTTATATTGATTGTAGATTTTTTTAAAACATATCTACTATTCTCATGGACAACTAAACTTATTGTTGTTAATTTTTTTATTGAAACATTTAAATTTATATCTAAATCTTATATCATTATGAAAACATGACATAAAAACATTTTACCTGTTAAGTTTTGTATTTTTCAATTTAATATTTTTCGGGGAAAAAGATCAATAAATGTTTTAAAATTTCATATATATCATATTTTAGAATACAACCCATTATTCATGTATATTTAATATTATACTTCACTAATTTTTAATAATCTAGTATTAGGAATTTAAAAGATGAAAAATATAATAGATTAAGAGTTAATGTTTCTCGGTTTATTTTTAAAAAAATCATTATGACTTTAAAAAAGGTTTCTAAATAGAAAAAGACATGAAAAAGTTGATGAATACCATTTTCACAGGGGGTGGATAAAAGTGGAGACTGTTCCATTTTTATTTCAAATAGAAGGTGGAAGTTGATGCAGTGAAGGGAAAAATATTTATGAATTAAATTATTTTTTAAGGTTATGTATATTATTTAAAAACAATGTAATAACAACAAAAATAATTATAAGCATATAACTATAAATAATAATGATCTCAATAATAATAGTTAAAATTATTATTTATTACAAATAATAAAATGTATCTTATTTTTTAAAATATTTCTGATCTGGATTTGCTGCTTTATTCCCATTACAAAAGTTTTATATTTTTTGAGTATTATTATTTTTTGTTTATAGTAGCATATTTATAATTAAATTCAATGAAAAATTGTAATATATTAATAACAAATTAAAAGGAGAAAGAAATGTGTTTAATTTTTTAAAGTTAATAATTTTTAATTCTCTACAAATAAATGTATTTATCAAGAATTACAATTATGAGATCAAATTCATATTCATATAATCATAAACAAAATCAATAAAACAAAATAAATGTTCAAGAAGATGTATAACACTCTATGGCTGAATAGATAGATATACAACAGCTGAGCAACTAAACCTTATGGATGCCAATTTATTAAGAGTGAATAATTATGAAAGTATCGTTTTAATGTGCCTGTTTTAAAATTAAAAAACAAATCATTCAAATATGAATATTTAATTTTGTTTAATAATAATTTTTTTTTTCTATTTATTACCAAATAAAAAAAAGTTTAGTTTAAATATTAATGGCGGAAGAGTTGGAGGTTGGAGTAGGTTGAAGCCTGTCCATTAAAGTGTAAGGATTTGCTATGTTAATATAAACTGAGCACTAATTATATATATGTATGGGAGATGGTAAGCTAAACCAACTGATGAGTGCTGGTTTAGCATGGAATACGTATATTGGAGATTATTTATATTTTCTGCATGAGTATGGTCATGTGTATCAGTAGTATGAGATAGGGTGGATAGTGAAGGGGCTTGAAAGTCTGAGTTTAAATCCCCTATATTTAAATATTAACACAAATATTACATGATTTTTTATATGATTAAGTATATCCTTGCAAGAGCAGTAGTTAACTTCATCCTACTTTAAAGTCATATATTGTAAATATGAGTAATCAATGGATATCATCAGATGATGTGGAGCTATACACATCCCTATCTAGATTTCTTTCTGACTTTTATCTTTATTTGTAAAGATTAGGATTTAAAACTAAAATTATCATACTCATACACCTAGCAGAACCATTTACTCCATCATAATATTCAAGCTAATATCAATAACATTATTTTTGATATTTATATAAGGGATTCGAACTCAGACTTTCACACGACCCTCAACTCTCCATGCCATCTCATATTGCTGAAATATGTATCTTGGTGATTATTTATCTTTTCAACATGTGTGATCAGGTGGGTCAGCAATATGAGATGGCATGGAGAGGAGGTCTTGTGAAAGTCTGAGTTCGAATTCCTTATATATTACATTATAGGTGCAGGTGTGTGTAAGCCTGTACAGTGTATTAAATTATTTTTGTATTGGAAAGTTGAAATAAATAACTAATTTTCAGGAAGACATTTTGTTGTTGATTAGTCATAAATGTATTTGTCAATATTTGACAAGATAACATTTTAAAATGATTTATTTATTATTATAATTATTTTCTAACATATTTATTTTTATCAGAGAAAATGAGTTAATTTTTAATTGATATTATTTTAAAAAGATATTAACATTAAAACAAAAATAGAAGCCAGGATTAACAAATAGTTTCTAGTAAAATAACTGTCTCCGTAGCAAATTTTTTAAAATATATTAATTAATAATATATATAAATACAAATTTCATTCTTCTATTAAACTCTAATTACGCTTTTATATAGAATAAATTTTTTATAACATTTTTAAATATTTGCATGAAATTTTAAACATAATATAAAATAACATATGCCAGTAACAACAACAATAAATTATATTTTAATAATATATTATTATATAGTAAAAATTCTGATTATATAACATTAGTTTTGAATCGAAGGAATTTTTTAACATCCAAATAAGACAAAACAAATCTAAATCTTATAAAGTTATTTGTCAAAAAAACCAGATAGGAAAAGCTGTTTTCTGTCAAGACAAAATTATTTTTGTTTGATGTATTGGTAACTAAGATTATAGCATGCTTTAAAAACATGAAATAATAATAAACAACATATTGTGCCATTACTTTCCGGATCTAAAAGTTTGTAGGCTAAGAATCAAGAATTTTTAATTACAGCTGTAATCCTATCATACGAGGGCGCCACTAGGAAAACCTAGAGCCACGAAATTAGAATAATCTTATATCGCGACTGTTCATTTTTATTTTATATGACAGATCCAACTACCTCCCCGTATATAATCCCAGTTGTTTAATATGTGTGTATACTTGACGATCATATGTATATTATCACATACAAAGGGGTAAAAAGAACAGACAAGTACATATATTTGTTTCAAACAATAATATGCTTTATTATAAGTTTTACTTTACTTTTATTCAAGTCTCAGATAGAAATACATCCTTAGTAATCTCTCAACATGCCTAACATTATCGTTCTTTTTCTCTCTTTTTTTTTTTTATATAAATAATAAAAAAAAACCCAACAAAGGTGAAGAGTAATATATATTTTTCGTTCTCAAAGGAACATGCGCTCTTACTTATATATATATATAAGCATCCCAGACCGGTCTGAATCTTGACCGGTACAGGGACTAAGTGACTTACTATTAGGAGTCAGTTATTACCCTAAACCCCTATCCTCTCTTTCAATATTTACTCCACCCTTAAACTTTTAATTTGCTTTCTTAAATCATTTTTATTTTTAATCTAGTCTTGAATTTCATCAAAAGTTATTTGAAAAACCCTCAAAAAAAAAAAATTTAACAAAACAATATAAACAAATTGAACACTGTTATTATAAGCATTATAAATATATGTATGACAAAACCCCTTCTATTGTCGCGGCTTATAGTTTGTGGCTGATTCAATACAATTCTAATCAGATGTGTTTTTTATGGATCAGCAATCAATAGTTCAATTAAAAAAAAACAAAGTTTATATTACCCTGATCGATCAGTGTCTATACGCGTTCCTTGGGATCCTTTGGGAGTTGATTCACAGTAATGCATTTTGTCCTCCGGCTAGCTTCACTTTCTCTTCGGTGATCCTGTTCCTCGAGGTGGTTTCTCGGTGATGAAATCCAGGAATCAGCTAGTGTCCCGGCTGGGGACGGATTTTAGTTGTTTAGCCTTTCAACATTTTATTTTCACTCTATAATAGTTCTTTTATTAAAAACTAATAAGCGAATAATCCCTAACAATAGGTTTGCCTCTGTATTTATAGTCCTTTTTTCATTGTCCTTTTATCTGATCATGTTCCCAGCCAGTGATTGCATATCTTTAATTTTTTTTTTTTTAGTTTTTTACACCTTCCAACTAGAAGCCACGACAATACAATTAATTACAACTCTTTTCCTCCTCCCCCTTCCTTCAGATTAAAAACTTTAATTAAAAATTGTTTTCATTTCTTTAATTATTTTTTTTTTAGTTTTTTACACCTTCCAACTAGAAGCAATGACAATACAATTAATTACAAGTCTTTTCCTCCTCCCTTCTCCCTTCAGATTAGAAAATTTAATTAAAAATTGTTTTCAAAAACAACCAAAAATATATTTTTAATATCACTTTCGATTTAATCTCTCAATCATATTAAAAAAAAAATCTACCATTTTGCCTTTTCTTTCTTTTTTTTTTTTTCAAATCCCAATAAAAAAACTAATAAATGATACCAAAAACCTACTATAAAAAGATACATGCACAGAAAATATAACATGAGCCGAACAAAATTATTGGCTCATTGCACCCCTTCTCGATAATAAAAAAAAATATATAAAAAAAAACACTTTAATTACTCCGTGAAGGCTTGCCTGTAAATTCTCTTATCCCGTTAACTTTTCCACTAGGTTCATTACTATTTTACCACCTAATCTTAAAGTCTTCCCCTTCTCCCATATCGTTATACTCCATGGTGACTAATATTTCTATGGCTTCCTCAATCGATAGTTATCGATTTTCTGCCAATTTCCACTGTACTCCTGAAGGAAGGTTGTATCTTATTGTTCTCACTATTTGAAATTGGTCCATTGGATAAGCTTCCAATGTTCTTAATTTTGCAGCTTGACACTGGAAGAACTGACTGTACAGTCCGTCTTTGTCAGGTTTATATTTCTCTTGTGATATTTTCATGCGTATTGCCTCTTGTTTTTTCACGCCCCAGAACCCCCGTAAAATCATGTTTCAAAATTCCAAGAAAGTTTTGGGTCTGTAATTTACAGCTTTCCACCATTCCCGTGCAGGACCACTTAAATAGCTCATCGCTATAATAATTTTTTCTGCTTCCTCTGATCTATGAAAGTGAAAAAAATCTTGGAATCTATTCAAATAATCAAATGGGCTTTCTTCCCTGTTTCCTTTAAACCCTTTTAAATGAATAAACTTGGCTAATGCCATTCTATTGAGGCTATTTTCCTTGGGTTTATTCAGTTTCTTTTCCATTTTTCTTTCCTCTATGTCTATCCTTGTCCATTTCTTTTGTGGGTTTACTTTTATTTGTTCTAGTTGTTCTTCCCCTTCCCTTTTTCTTTCACTATCCTTATCAGCTTCAATGTCTGTTCTACTTAAATCCCCTTCTATATCCGATCTGTTTTCTTTATTCTCTTTTAACTCATTTATCTCTTTTCTCATGCCTTTGATCATTTTTTAATCTCTTTTATTTCTTTCCGGTCTTCTATCATTCCTTTAATCTCCTTTATTTCTTTCCAGTCTTCCAAAACTATTCTTTTTAGGTCATTAATAGCTCTCAGTATCTCTTCCAACTGACACCGCTTGGGGTTCCTGAATGTCACCACCGGGCTTTCCGCTACACTTTCGTCCTCACTCATGTTTATTTTGTCTTTTTTCTTCTACACTTAATTCTAAATCCTCTCCCAACCAAGACACCAACTCTCTGACCTCATCTAAAATCCCACCTCACCTATCTCACAACTACTATCTCCATCCATTTATTATTCTCATAAGCCCCAAAATGTTGGGTATGCCATTTTTTTATCTTTTTTCTAGCCTACCCCTCTGTGCCATTACTTTCTGGATCTAAAAGTTTGTAGGCTAAGAATCAAGAATTTTTAATTACAGCTGTAATCGTATCATACAAGGGTGCCACTAGGAAAAACCTAGAGCCACGAAATTAGAATAATCTTATATTGCGACTGTTAATTTTTATATGTATGACAGATCCAACTACCTCCCCTATATAATCCCAGTTGTTTAATATGCATGTATACACGACGATCATATGTATATTATCACATACAAAAGGGTAAAAAGAACAGACAAGTACATATATATGTTTCAAACAATAATATGCTTTATTATAAGTTTTACTTTACTTTTATTCAAGACTCAGATAGAAATACATCCTTAGTAATCCCTCAACATGCCTAACATTATCGTTCTTTTTCTCTTTTTTTTTTATATAAATAATAATAATAAAGCAACAAAGGTGAAGAGTAATATATATTTTTCATTCTCGAAGAAACATGTGCTCTTACTTATATATATATATAAGCATCCCAGACCTGTCTGAATCTTGACCGGTACAGGGACTAAGCGACTTACTATTAGGAGTCAATTATTACCCTAAACCCCTACCTTCTCTTTCAATATTTACTCCACCCTTAAACTTTTCATTTGCTTTCTTAAATCATTTCTATTTTTAATCTCCCATATAGTCTTGAATTTCGTCAAAAGTTATTTGAAAAACCTTCAAAAAAAAAAAAATTAACAAAACAATATAAACAAATTGAACACTGTTATTATAAGCATTATAAATATATGTATGACAAAACCCCTTCTATTGTCACAGCTTATAGTTCATGGCTGATTCAATACAATTCTAATCAGATGTGTTTTTTATGGATCAGCAATCAATAGTTCAATTAAAAAAAAACAAAGTTTATATTACTCTGATTGATCAGTGTCCATACATATTCCTTGGGATCCTTCGGGAGTTGATTCACAGTAATGCATTTTGTCCTCTGGCTAGCTTCACTTTCTCTTCGGTGATTCTATTCCTTGAGGTGGTTTCTTGGTGATGAAATCCAGGAATCGACTAGTGTCCCGGGGGGACGGATTTTAATTGTTTAGCCTTCTATCATTTTATTTTCACTCTGTAATACTTCTTTTATTAAGCGAATAATCCCTAACAATAGATTTGCCTCTGTATTTATAGTCCTTTTTTCATTGTCCTTTTACCTGATCATGTTCCCAGCCAGTGATTGCATTTCTTTAATTATTTTTTTTTAGTTTTTTACACCTTCCAACTAGAAGCCATGACAATAGAATTAATTACAACTCTTTTCCTCCTCCCCTTCTCTTCAGATTAGAAAATTTAATTAAAAATTGTTTTCAAAAACAACCAAAAATATATTTTTAATATCACTTTCGATTTAATCTCTCAATCATATTAAAAAAAAAAAAAAAATTAATCTACCATTTTGCCCTTTCTTTCTTTTTTTTTCTTTAAATCCCAATAAAAAAACTAATAAATAATACTAAAAACCTACTATAAAAAGACTAATAACTAATTCCAAAAAAAAAAATTTCTATACACATAACATTTATTTCTTATTTATACCTAATATACATATGTGTGTATACGTAATTTACATGCATAGAAAATATAACATGAGCCGAACAAAATTATTGGCTCAATATGTATAAATTACAAAGAGTTTATAGTAATCTAAATTTGATCCGGTGTTAAAACATCTTTTTTAAAACTAGTAAAGATGTTAGGCCCTTGTTTGATATAATAAAAGATTACATTAATATATCTCATTTTAACAAGAAATATGAATAAATATAGATATACCTTGAAAAAAAAAACGAATGTTTATGAGAGTTTTAGACTATATATTTATCATTTTACACACAATGCCATGTACAGAATAATCAACATATATGAATTTTTCAGTAAGTATTAATTAAAAATCTATATTAAAAATATTTTTGTCATTTTGATTACTAATATAATATGTAACTGAATACTTTTTTTTATTGGTCCTCAGATACTTAGTTTAATTAAGGATATTAAGGCTCACAAAATTTTCATTGTCACTAAAGCTCAGTTTTTTTCTGTTATGATAGAATGTTACACCTCCACATAACATTTCTATGCTTGTAGTGTTAATACAGAACATGAAATATTCCTAATGCTATTTTTTATACTATTAAACTAATGAAAAATTATTTCCAAATTTTAAAAGCGAAAAATTTTATGCTGAAGTTTATGTCATTTGTAATAAATTTGATACAAGTAATCACTATTGTAACACAATAGCATTTCAAATCATGCTAAGACAACAGTTATTGATGATTAAATATACCCATGAATAAAGATCAACAAATGACCCTATTGATTTGTATGAGATTTTAAATATATTCTGAAACTGCAAAATATTGTTAGTGAATGTAAAGAATGAATGAAGCTAATAAGTAAAAATATTTGTAACTTTGGATTTATTAAAGACATTTCCAGTGGTTAATAATAGATGTAATTGTTCAATCACCATGAGATGACTGACAAATATTGTTTTTTACATATATTGATGTCCAGTAAGCGGATAGAAGATTTCATGTAAAAAAGGCCAGTAGACCAGAGCCAGTTCAAGTCAATGTCTTAATTAAAGATTATAAAGATGTTACAAATAGAAGAGATGAAATCATATTTTAATAGTAAAAGAAACAAACCTAATCTTAATACAGTAACTAATTTATTAAATCAATCTGCAATGAATTATATAAAACCAAATATTTTGACCAAAATGAGAGACTCTGATAATACTAGATAAACATTTTATGCACAAACTTTTTGGTATCCATTGACTACTTTGGCTTGCACTGAGTGGCAATACTGCATGGAGAGTTTTGCCTGTTTTAACAACAGTTATGAGCAAGCATAAGAAATGGACTGATGTTCAATGGTTTAATACCAATCCTGCCTAATAGGATAGTGATGGCTATGGTTATTAAAGAACCAAAGACACCAAAATGTATGGGTACTGAACTGAGTTCAGACCTATATGATTGTATAAGCTACTGAGCTTAGATTGAAAATATTAGTGTTTTCAATTTAAGTCTCATAGTTGAGTTGATAATGATTATGAATATAATTGAAAATATTTCTTTATGAGTTTTTATTTGTATTATATTATAAATTGTTTGTTTCCGGTTGGTAATAGATGATTCCATTTTGAAAGGTGAGTTGATAATGATTATGAATATAATCGAAAATATTTCTTTATGAGTTTTTATTTATATTATATTATAAATTGTTTACCGTTGTTTGGAATATATTTAAGTTTCATTATATATATATATGTGTGTTATTTCTTTTAGTTTGATTTTCACTTGAGAAGGTCTATTTGTAGTAGAGGAAACCATGGTTGTGTAAGGATTTTGGTAAAATTTTGGATTTAATCTAGTATTGTATTGTTTTATGGTTTTGCATTTTTATTTTTGCTAGTATCGTGTTAGGCAGTTTTGGTAACAAATATTATATACGTATGATTATTATTATATGTATTATTGCTGATATATATATATATAATAACAATAAATATATGATAGGCTTTTATTTAATGTCCTGCAGACTTGGGCGAAATTTGTAACAGAATAGAAATGTGATAAGGATAGGAAATTAAGACTTTTGTATAACCTACAAACATAAGACCAATTGCAAAAGGGTAAAGTATAACCCAATAGTTGATTTTCAATAGAAACTGAATAAAATAAAAATAATGTTAATGAAAAGGAAAATATAGACAAAGCTAACAGAGCAATGGAATAAAATACTTAATATTAGTAAAAGTCTTATTATCTTGTAGATTTATGTATATTAATCTATGGTTAATAAAATATATAAAATTCTCTCTTTTAAAACTTTATAAATTTACAACATCTAATTGTAATGGGATAAAGTGTCTACAATATGAACTATGATAAAATACAATACACAAGAACAATTTATTTAATACGCTTCACCACTTATGCCAACTTATAATAATATAAAACAAAAATCAATACTTGCAATAACCCTACAATATCCAATCATGATCACATAAAATAAATGAAAGATTCTTATTTGACACTTATACGAATATGATTAGCAAATCATAGTGAATTATCTTTGAAATTAATAAAGTCAAATTATTCAACTCTAAATTATAATTACACTAATATTCAAATGATGCTATTAAAAGCTTAATATTTAAATTAAATATACCCTCTGCACTGATAAAATAAAGTACATCAATCTATTTATTGCAATTCAAATACCAAGTTCGATGTACGCAATTACCAAGTGTATAATATCATAAGATTAATTTTCGTAACTAAATATTAACTTAGTGTAACATACATCCAATAAATAATAGTTTAAAGAAATATTCGGGCATCCAATTATAATCTCCTTTGTTTGCTCTAAGCTCAGATATAAGCTTTTTATTCCAAAAATAACTATTGCATATAATTGATACAATAATTATGATTACCTTTTAATTATTAAACATCAAGCAATAACAAATTAGTTAATTTATTATCATATAAAATCTATATCTAGCTCAAATGATAATATCCTGAATTTATTATAAAGAAAATAATACATACATTTAATAATCCAATCTACTCAACTCCTGGATTATTTTATGATTTTGTAAACCATATAGTGTAAGTCCATATATGAGCATTAGGTGTCAAAATTTTATTAGCCAATAGGTTTGCATTATTAATTGAATGGCAACTAAAGCAAGTTTATTTGTTTAAATGAATTTAAAATTTATTAAATAATATATATATATATATATATATATATATATATATATATATAAAAGACAAATAGACAATAAACATTTATGACATACACTCTAATTAGATATCATGAAAGATATTTTCAATTAAAATTAATACAATAGGTGTTTATACAGCAAAAATTCACCTATATAATATTTAATGTATGATATATAAAATTTATATGAGATGAAAATATTGCAGCACATATACACTATTTAAAATATAAGAAAATTAATGACATGTGATATGTTGGACTATTGCTATCATTTATGGGTCAATGTTGAATGTATAGAAAATTTTAAACTTTATTTAAACTTTCCAAATACAAACAACTTGTTAGTAATAACACACAAATAGACAATACAGGTTAGTAATTACACAATGTTTCAAATAGTATTATTCTCCACTCTTCTTCAGGTATTTCTGGCCTTTATGCACAGTGACAATATTCGCTTAGAAGTTGAACTCGCACCTTTAGATTCTTGAATATTGCATTTAAGGAAAACGCTCTACTAACCGAGCTATACATAAATGATGGCAATAGTCCAACATATCACATCTTATAATATACCATCATTACAAACCTTCAGACAAATTAATGACACTTTTGTAATCTTCATAATAAAGTAATTATTAAATATAAAATATAATAATTATAATTTTTTTTGTTCAGTCACCTTATTTTTTAAATAAAATATTAGATTGTAATTGATATGATACAATTCTTTCGGATTTGCACTATTTATAACAGATAAGTCCAAAAGTAATTTGTAGTCAATGAATAAACATATAATATTTTAAGTCTGTTTTAACTATTGAAATGTAAGTTTAAACTAAATTTAACTTCCTTTTATTTTCATATATATATAAAACAAATAATTAACTAACTTAAGATATATTACCCAACAATAGTTAGAAATATTATACCAATAAATATATAGTAAAATACATCTTAACATATGGCCTGATGACTGCCCTCTATATCACATTTTATAAAAATGCAGTAATTCCAATGTATATCCCATAACCTGTATTTTAATGTCATTTTCTAATCCAAACAAAATAAAAGTATGTAAACAGTTATCCAAAACAATGCATATTTATTAAATTTTAATGCTCTTGAAATATTGAATTTTATATCATAATGGTGTCATAAATAAGCAGATACAAGTTCCTATTTATGACAATACGATGTAAAAATAAACTGGTTTAAATCCTATGTCAAAGTACTCCATCAATAGTATAAAATTACATCTACAGATGGGGATAGTTCTTATATACATCAGTATGTATATACAAATCACTTGCAAACTTCTTTCTAAATCTTGATTTATTATGTTAATTATTAGAAAATACAAAGAATTCCATTTTGATTATATTTTTTTTATAGTCTTTATCCAGGAACAACTATAAAATACATAAAAAACAATAAATATAAATATTCCACAATAATCCAATACATATAACAAATGCAAATAACTCTTACCTTAAGACAATCTTAAATTTCTTTTACATTTGTTTTTTAAATACCATACGTAAAATAATCCCCTATAATTATTTAATTAAATCAGCCTATTATTTTAGTCTTTTTCAATTAACAACCTATCCATTGCAGTTCACTATAGATTGTTATTTTTAAAAAAAAAGAATAATAGGTTGATTTAATTAAATAAGTATAGGGGGTTATTTTAAGAAAGGTATTTAAAAAACTAATGTAATGGAAATGTAAGATTGTTTGTTAGAAGAGTTTGAAGATAATAGTTATTTGTATTTGTTATATATATTGGATTATTGTGGAATATTTGTATTTATATTTATTGTTTTTTTGGTACTTTGGTATTAGACCTACAACATGGAGCTTGTATTAGACTTGCTGCACCTTTTCACACTTGTATCAATCCACTGATTACTTTGTAATCTTGTGATCTGACCAAAATAACATGTATAAGGATCTTGTATATGATATTTTTTTGCAAAATTTGCAAAAAAAAATAGTAACGTGTACGCAGATCTTGTACATGATATTTTTGCAAGATTTACAAAGTTATCGACAGATTGATATGAATGTGAAAAGACACAGCAAGTCTAATACATGCTCCATGTTTCAGGACTAATTAAAATAACTAAAAGTAGAAAAAATAATATTAAAAACATTTTAAAACAAATTTTGAGAAACAAATAGATATTAAAAAGATGATTTTAAAACAATTTTTAAGGAATAAATGGATATTAAATTTTTTTATTTTTAGATATAAAAAAATAATATTAAAAATAGCACTTTAAAACAAATTTATATGACTTTCATACTAACAATTTTAAAATATATAATGACATATAAATTGATATTAAAAACAATGTTTTAAACCAAAAAAATGATTTGAGATTTTAAATAAATGACCCATCATGCAAAAAAATGTTACTTTAAATATGCACAAAACAATCACTAAATTATAATTTTTTAAAATATTATTTACAAAACACATAAAATACACACATATGCTACTTACCATGTAATATGTAACATGAATTGTCATGTTGAAGCCACAAATTTGCTATTTACTTCTAAAACACATAAAATGGAGATTTGAACTGAAAATCCTCCCCCCCCCCCCCACAATGGAATTTTATTGAATATGTGATTACACAGAGTATGCCAGGATTCTCAACAAAAATGCTAATAAACATATTTTTTTTAAAGAAAGAAAACAAAAAAATACACATACACACACAAAAAGAAATATAAATTATTATAAAACTTTTATTAAATATTTATTCTCTTGTCAGAAAGAAATCTGGACAATAACTGAAAATATGAAAATATTACAAACAAAAAAAGAGCCATTGATAAAGATAAACACGTTTTCACATAAATAACATCACAGAGATTATTTAGTTTCAATTTGATATCAGTGCAAGATTACACATTTATTGCAGATGTGAAAAGGCCTCCTATCTCCCATACATTACAGGTCTATTATCAAAATACTGTTTTTTATGTATTTTTTAATTGTTCCTATAAAAACTATAAAAGAATATAGTCAAAACATTAGAGTATTTTTTGTACTTTCTAATAGTTCATATAATAAATCAAGATTTATAAACAACTTTCCATGTGGTTTGTTTAGTACATATATAGAAATTAAAGAGCTATTTTTAAAATAGAAGACTGTGTTTGTTTGTTATTGATTTAATTTATACAAAAGTATATTGTTATCTTCTTCATTTCATTATTAAAACATTTTATTCATACATGATAATCATTTTCAGTAGGGAATATCAAGCCAAATTTGAATACTATAAATTATTTTTTTCCTCTTTTAACAAGTTCTCAATAATCTGTACAGTTTCCTGGACAAATACAATCCTTTCTACTCCATCATTTTTATTGTTACTAAGCAAATACTTTCAAAATAAATTTTAAAAATATATATATAAGAACATAGTTTTGCTTCTATGATAGTCAGAATGTCAGAGAGTGAATTTGAATCATTCAGTCTTATTTATAACCTCTTACAGTTGACATCATTTAACATTAAGGGTACACTCTGTATTCACTCCTTTACCGAAATCACCCTGCGTTCCATTCTTAAAATGTCTTTTCCAATAATACTAAAATAAAAAAATATACAACAAACACACCTAAGACATTAAATTTGGTGTGTATTGTTTATAATTTTCTACTTATGAATGCAATAAATAAAATACATATAACAAAGAAACAATAATACTTTTACTAAAGTCATAAACTTTATTATTTACATATGCATTTTGAATAGATAAAATTATAAGTTTAGCTTGCAATAATAATAAAGCATTTCTTGCTTTAATATTTTGTTGTCATGACAACTTATTTCAATGCTTCTAGACTAATACATTACCCATTAAAACTTAATTAAAAAAAAAAATATATATATACTTAACATTTCACCACACTCTAAAAGTATACCAAGTGTCAATTGGCACAATATATAAACAATGCATAACACTACGTGAAATCTATGTAAAATATTTGAAATGTTTCATAGCTATATTGTTTCAGCCACACTTTCTCATTAAATAAATATTAGCCTGAATTTTTGCAGCCCATTGAAAATGAATTAATATTATAGGTGTAGGTGAGCTGCAAAGATTCAGACTATTTTTTTTTTAAAGGGGAAGTGTGGCTGAAACAATATAGTTATGCAACATTTCATATATATATATAAGACATTTTGCAGGTTCATCCATGTTCAAAAATATAAATACTAACATACCAACATTTCGACTTGATCACACAAGTCATCTACTGGGTGATAAAAGGTAGATCCCAGTAGATGACTTGTGTAATCAAGTCGAAATGTCAGTATATTAATATTTAAATTTTTGAACACGAATGAAACCACAAAAATATATCTTTTATATATGCAACTGTGAAAATCTTTGTATCAACATATATATATATATTGCATATAGTTAAGGAAAAATAATAAAAATATATTTAAATTTAAAATAAGTCAAAACTAAATCAAAGATGATATTTATATTTTAGAATATTACAAAATTTAAACTATAATGATCAATATTAATAAAACCCTAATTATATAAATGGGGAAGCTAATAAAGAAAAACATTTATGAATATTAGAATGGCAAAGCTAAATATAAAAAAGAAACATCATAAGAACCATGGACATAAAACTTAAATAGATATATCTGGAATCATATTAGTTAGTGTGACTTGTCAATTGACATCTAGAATTCTGATAAAGATTGTCATTTATTTATATAGTCAGAAAATTTTGTTGAAAACTAACTGAATTAAGTTATAAACTCATTTAAACTGAGGATTCCAGATAACTTTACCATATTCTAATGAACAAAGTAGATAATTTGTATTTTATATCATTATTGACAAGATAATCATATCTAAAGATAGCAGCTATGACCTTGAAAGTATCATATGTTTTGAATTTGGTGATTAAAATATACATTTTTAGAAGATAAAATTCCCAGTTCCTTTTCTTTTGAAAAATAACAGGTTAGCTTTATAAGAGTTAATAAAATAAGAAAAATTCAAAACTTACATTTGTTAGAAATTAACACATTTATTTAGATTAGTGGCATATTGTTCAGATCACACTATGAGCCACAGCTGTAAATATCACTTTGAATAAAAGTGTAATCAATCACAAATATAATTCATTTAAATTTTTTTACAAGAATTCAGAAAATCTCTAAATTCATACATATAAATATTGAAAACCATAGATACTAAGAGTTTTTATTATTAAATTTAACATACACTATACAGCCAGTAGGGAAAGTTTCAAACTAATCACCAACTTTTGATGAACATTCTATTTGGTATACTTTGTGAAGGAGAATAGTGTGATTCTCCAAAACCTTTGATATATCGAAATAAATAACATCATGCCCTTCTGATCGCATGTATTTTGTAATCATATATAATCATAAGGTATTCCATTGATTTATTGATTAGGAATGTAAACTGTGGAGAATATATAATTTTTCTATTATCAGCAGTATTTTTCTCAAACGTTTGTGCAGTAATGTGTAAAACTAAAATAGACCTATTGTTGATTACCCAAGTTTGAGAACTATTCTTAAGAATTAGAATTATTATGATACATTTGAGAATGAATAATTAAAAGTGAAGATGTGAGAGACAGCTCAAAGTTCAGCGGAACCATTGTAAATGAAGAATGAAATATCAGGATCTAAACATAAATGAATTTCAAGCTATTTTATGCATGTAATAATATTATCATCAGCAGCAATATGATCGGTCATAGAGTTATCAATAATGGAGATGATTGTATTAAAAGATGTTGCAATTGTTATACTAGGCAATTATGTAAATAAATGGTCAATATTAAATGTAGGACTTTTTCATTTGATGAATATTGTGCATTTTATTATTTTAAATAGGATACAGCATTCCATTATAGTAGATAAATTTTACTGAGCTTTTTTAATATGAGAAAGTTCATAATTTCTTTAATTATTATGATTACATTTCAATACATGCAAGAACTTTTATGAATTGAAATGTAAATAAAAATCTAAAAAAAATTTTTTGCTTTGCATAGAAAAATATAATCTCAGGTAAAACTCTCCATACAGTAGTGCCACTTAGTGCAATCCAGAGTAATCAATGGATTTCCAGAAGGCTTATGCCTAATATCCCTATCTAGTGCCTACTCATCCAATATCCTCAGACTAGTTTTAGCTTGAATAGGCACTAAATAGGGATTTTATGCATAAGCCTTCTGGCATCCATTAAAACAGTTATAAGAAAGCATAAGAAATTATAATCATATGATGTTTAGTGGTTTAAAATATAATCTCATGCTGCATTTACAATTGAGATAACTATAGTGCACCATGCTAACTCTGGTCTTAAGGATGGCTTGAGATTTCTGGAACCTTATCATGGTGAATACTTTTGCATAAATATCTTCTATTAATATTGAATGGTGAATACTTTTGCATAAATATCTTCTATTAATATTGAGAATAATTACTTCAATGTTAGGAATTGCTTTTGTTAATAACAAATACTATTTGTAAGAATGTTTATTAAACATATTATATTTTGATAATCTTTGTAAAATTTATCTTTTAGATCTGTAGTTGAACCTAACTTATTGTGAATATGACAGTTGACATTCTACATTACCAAACTAGTTATAGTAATATCATGTTGGTATAGGAATTTTACTCTAGGGTTGTTTAAATTACTGCATCCACGTGGTTGCTAATCAAAGTTATTCTTTTGCCAGAGAACAAAATATTTTTCATTTGAATATGAATATGTGAATGCCTACCATAACTCATTGTGATCCTATTTCACTTGACTGAAGTGGAAACAATATTAATTACCTTCTAAGCATGAAGATCTGAGATTATGCCAAAGATTTGATTGTTCTGTCTAATAAGTAATATATTTTTTATAGTTTACATTTAAATACTGTTTAATTTAATTGAGAGATCATAAATTATTGGGGTTTTTTTTTGGCATTTTAAGGTGAGATATATCTAAATACACTGTTAAAGATTTTATTACTTTCATTTTTATACAGAGCTGCTCTAGAATATGCTGGCTTTCAAAAAATTATTTTACAGCAAAATTAAAGTTTAAGATACACATGATATAATCTATAGATAATTATTTACAAAGGGTCTTTTTCTTAGCCATAATTTAGGTGCAGTGATTTAGTTAGCTTACTATCGAGCTCCATTACTTTGAAGATTTGGCTGGAGAAGTTAATAGAGGGTAATTCAAAAGCTGGCAGACTTCCAATACCAAAGAAATAAAAAGGCATGGTCTATTAAAATATATGGTATTGCATTGCAAAGAACTTATTTATCATAGGTGAAAAAGTGTTATGACTTAAAATATATATTTTCTATATCATAATTTTACTTGAGATAACCAGGAAATTTATCCAATGTTCAACTGAATTTATTCATTATGATTCATACCTTTGAATTAGAAATCTAGTAAAAATTTTCGTGATATAAAAGAATCTGTTCGTCTTTGACTTTCATCCGATTAGATGAATTATATATTCAAAGTTTTTGGTAAGATAAAAGCATTCATATTTCTGTTAAAATTCATATGATTATCAAAGTGCTTATTTAAAATATTGTCAACAATCAATTTTGTAAATATTATTGGGAATAATACTACATGAATATAAAATATATGCCAAAAATAAATCTATATAAGAAATGATGGTTCAAGGGAAGAGATGATTTCACATTCTTTTAATTATTTTTAATTATTGTTTACAAGATTAAATTTTTCTATTCTAGTCTAATGGAAATTCACTAAATAAACATCAAGAACTTGTCATATATCTAGGGACAAAAATGATTTGTCATTAAGTACTAGTTAATGAATTGCGGAGAATAGATCAAAAAATAAAATAAAAGTTTGATTACATATCAGTAAAAGAACCAGAAGTATTTTGTCATTTGAATTAATTATTAATTGTTATGAAACTCATTAAAAAAAATCTGAAGTAACTTTGTTGTGCTATTAAAAATGTCTATAATTGCAAATAAATCTTTTTAATGTGTATGTGTGTAATACAGATGTTGAATTATATTTTTTCATGCATTTTTAGTTTGATAAAAAATGAACTTAAGTTATTATATCCATGTAAACAGAGATGACTTTAGTTTTTGATATTGCCAAGAAACTATCAATTACTACTAATTGACAATTCTTCTGAGGCTAAACAAATTTTCTCTATTAACCTATAATAGCTCTTTTATTGGGATTTATTATAGTAGCAGTCCAGTTTTTACTTCAAACTCAAGTTCTTATAAGGATTTAAACCCAAAAAGCTTCTTTTTATAGTTGTGTGAACATACAAGAATAGCATCTTCTTTGACATTCTGCAAATAATAATTAATCTTCTCATGTATTGAATTATATTTTTTCATGGATTGTTTCATAAAGAATAGAAATTAAGAGATTATATCCATATAGAGATAACTTTACCTTTTGATGTTTTCAGGAAACTATCAGTTATTATTAATATGACTGATTTCTTGAGTAAATGAATACTGTCAAACCAAAGCATGAGTCAATTTTGTTTGTTTATAGAGATCAATAAAAAAATCTTATTCTTTGGTTTGAGAGTATTCATTTGCTTAATAAATCACTCATGTGAAAAATGATCTTGAAAAGTTACTTCTTATTTTATATATATATATTATAACGATCCGGTGAAAGGAGCTTAACATAAACTGCACTACAGGGCACCATCTAGGCATTTGAACCTAGAAAAATTTATAAAGTAGGCAGATACATAAGTAAAAAAAAAAATTTTTTTTTGATTTAATATATTTTGATTCCGGTCGTTAGCCCATTGTCACTAGCTCAGGGAGTAGCAGAGATTTATATTTATAATAATATATTTTATTAATTCTTATCTAAGAATATTTTAAAAAAGAATAAAATAAGCCACTGCCAGTAATTAACACATAAAAAATTTATTTACACACACATATATATATATAAAATTTAGTATTATTATTTTATATGTTTACTTTAGCATTTAACTACATTTTTAACTTTTATTCTAGATTTTAATTTACATTTAATTTTTATAAGTTTACATTTTAATTTAGTTTGCACAGATAGATTTATGAAAGTTTGTTTTATAATGTTGAGTATAGATCGGTTACATAAATCACACGGTCAAAAACATTTCAAAATAAACATAACCAATCAAAATATAAAATCATTGATACTGTCAATTGCATAGGGAATACAAGAAACCCACTGGTATTCATCGTAAGATACCGCAGTGACACCAATAACTTAAAAGACATCCGAATAAATATATTTTAGATACTCACCGTAAGGTATCATTATTTACCGAATGTCTATATATTTTGATCAAATATGAAAACCAAAAACATAATTAACCGATAAGGAATCCATGCAACTTCCATACCCAACTTAAATTTAATGCATTTTTATTTAAAGTGTCGAGTATGAATAGACTACATGGATTTGCATTTGAAAGAAAATATTCTATTCTTATTTAACCTTAGGCCAAAAGTTCGTATTCAAATCAAGTTCAATCCATCTGATATATCTATGTATTCAATGTAATATGACTACGATAGCACAAATAGGTTAAAAGAAGAAATTGCCTTTCATCAGATAGGAATACTACATCTATCTAACGATAAGAGCAATAATAAAAAAAACTCCATAGGAAGGAACTGCGGTCTCCATCTTATAATTCCTCCCATAGGCAAATCGAGTGTGTACGGCATATATATGCAATCCTTCCCGTAGCGGATCTCATACTACATCTACTAATTACACCAATATATCCAATCCATTGACCCAATTTAACTACGAAACAAATAACCTAAGATTACCCTCCCCTGATATAACTTTACAAATCTATACAGCCATTTACGCCCGACTTAAGTTTAACATTTATATAATTTAATTTATCGCATAACAAAAATCATAAATAAACTTAAAGAACAAAAAAAAAAAAATAAGTGGAAATGATTTTACAAAAAAGAAATACATCAAATAAAATTATAACTAATTAATAAATAATTTAGTTTGGTCAGATAGGAATCTATTTCTATTTTTTTTTAAATATGGAAAGTTTTTAATTTAATGTTCATGAATTATCTAAAGTTCTTACAATTTTTAAATGTCCAGCTTTATCCATGGCTTGCCATTTGAATGTGAATTCCCACGCCGTCCTAAATAGATATTGGTATCCACTTAGCCATTGTTTTTTATTTATCCAGAGGTCTTTTAGTTTAGCTGGTCCTTAATGTAGAAAAAAACGATGTCATTTCTTTTTTTTTTTAACAAAACTGAAGGGATTGAAGAGTGCGTCTTTTAAATCCCTTCTCCTTCAACTCCGCACTAACACATATAGTCACATCATAATAAACTAACTAATAATTTCCAAAGTTTTCTTTTTATATTAATTTTGTGGATTAACTCAACATTACATCATCGATGTGATGGTCCTTTCGCTGAGGTCCGATTCCATTGTTTTTCTCTCCTATCTGACTTTTGCTTATACATTTTAATGCCCAAGGATAGTTTACATTGACTAATTAAAACAATCATTTCCATTTTCTGATTACTTAATGTGTTTTCCAAAATTAAAGACATATTTTTATCTCTAAATCTTTTTAAGTTTTTGCTTTTAAAATATTTTTTTTATTTTTAATAAAGTTTTATTTTGATAATAATTTTTTTTTTTTTATCTGTGTGATTTTAATATATGAGTTTAGTATAGAATTTTTAATTTTCAATTTTTAATTCTTAAAAAAGAAGTTTTTATTGGCAAACTTTTATTTTTTTCATGTTTACTAATAATAAAATAATGTAACGTCGTATGTGCTCGTTACAATATATATATATGAGTACTTATGAATATAAATCTTAGCCAATTTGAATATGATTATGTATACATTATCTTCGTGTACTGGAGTTTGCTCATGTAGTTGTTATTTTCTATGTATAAATTCAATGTAAGATTAAGAGCTTTGTATATTTCATTTTTTATCTCTTTGAAAATAGACATTGATTCTATGGGACATTAAATTTATTTAAATATAAGTGAATTAATTGTATATTTGAATTTGGAAACTGTTTATTTATATTTGATTTGTCCTCCAAGTCAATGTCATTATCATTTAAAATAGTTCTTGTAATTGAATTACAATTTATGGTCATATTAATATTAATGTCATTATTATTATTACTTTATTCCACTTATTACCATTTTCTTGCTTGCATTTAATTAAAGGAAATCAAAACTAAAATTTTTTAAGTTTTAAACATTTTGGCTTCCAAGAGATTTGTTAAGTTTTTTCTTATTGAATTTATGTTTTTGATGCTGTTAAACACAGAATACATTTGGTTCTCAGATGGCATTCTTTCATCAGTTCTCTTAAGTATTAACATTCTTTAGACAAGAATTTTAGGTCAGAAGCTTTTCAAAATAAAACATCTACTTTTGTGAGAATTAATGATTTTTGTCTCATTATTTGGAAATAATTAAATTGTATTTTTTTGCTGAAATTTGCTTGTGTGTTACCATATTCTTGATTGGGTAAATCTTGACATTAAAGTCACTGCAGAGCAATAATTTTTTTTTTTGAAAAATTCAACTTTGATCTGACAAGTAATATTTATGCTTTTCTGTCAATCTTTAATTGCATTTTTTTTATTAATTAAATAAAAATGTAAGATATGAACTTATTGATTATTGGATCAATTTTCAATTGAGTAAGATTGTAAAAAAAATAATTTTATCAATTCCATTGGAACTTTTGTGTGTTTGAATATCATATAATCTCCCAAGAAACTTCTGAAAATAACATATTCTGCCCCAAATCAAATATTATATTTATATTATATATTTGTACATACATATTAACTTATTTAATAAAAATATGAATTATTTCTACAGTATAGGCTTTTTCATACCTGCACTATAATATGTAATATGTAGGGGGATTGAACTCAGACTTTCACATGACCCTCAACTCTCCACACTATCTCATACTGTTGATACACTTGATCACACACATGTCAAAAAGATAAAAAATCACCAATGTATGTATTTCATGCTAAACCAGCACTCATCAGTTGATCCAGATTACGATCTCCACACATATTTACAATCAATGCTCAGCTTATATTAAGAAAGCCAATATTCATACTTTAATGGACATGCTTCAATCCACTCCATCCCACAATAGCTGTCTATTTCATTGAAAATCTGATGATGGAATGCTCAAAGCCCACATTGGTGCCAACCTTCTCATTTAATAAAGAAAATTATTTATAACATTTCTTACCCAGATAATGGTAAATGAGATTCATTTCAAATTGTTATTATTATTGTACTCTTAAGTATACAAAAATTAACCTGGATAACAGCTTTTATATGTTTGTCATTAAAATCTTCATGCTTAATGTATATTTATATATATAATAGGGGATTTGAACACAGACTTTCAAGCTCCCTTTCAGGGATCCACTCTACCTCATACAACCAGTTCATCTGACCACATAGATGTGACAAAGATAAATGATATCCAGTATATGTATTTTATGCTGAACTAGCACTCATCGGTTGATCCAGATCATCTCCCACACACATATATAATCAATGCTCAGTTTGCATTAAGATAATACTCAATTTATATTAAGATAGCAAATCTTCAAACTGTAATGGAATGGTTTCAATCTATTCTAACTTCCAACTCTTCAGCTATTTATAACATTGAAAATCTGATAGTGGAATGCCCAAATTCATGTCATTCTGTTGAAGCCATTCCATTAAAGTTTGAAGATCTGCTATTTTAGTATAAACTGAGCACTGATTGTATATATGTGTGGAATATGATGATGATCCGGACCAACTGATGTGTGCTGGTTCAGCATGAAATATGTATATTGGAGATCATTTATTTTTGTTACATGAATGTGGTCAGGTGTACTGGTTGTATAAGATAGAATGGATCGCTGAAAGAGATTGTAAGTCTTATGTTCAAATCCCCTATATTACATCTAGACTCCAAGTATTGCTCGGATGCCAAAATCTGTAATGGTATAAATGAATAAATACCTTATTAATTTACTAAATGACCCATCATGTTTGGGAACAAAAATCTATAATGGAACGAATATGAATAAGAATTATTAGACAACACAAATTGAACATGCTAAATTTGTGTAGTGTAAATATTGTTTCAGATTATCTGGTTAAAATCAGTAATGGTATAACTATGAATAACTCACCAACTACTACCATAAAAAAGTCTACAACAGATTTAAAATGAATAAACTGTTATCAAATAAATAACATCACATTTGAACACTAGTTACTAATTTCATAATAGTATAATATAACTATATTTTAATTAATAATTTTATAATACCTAAGTTCATATCCAACTGTAACAGTATGAATCATATATAAAATAATAGCAAAGCATTTAAATTATAAAACATAAAATACTTTGAGTGTCTATTTAATAATTAATTTAAAATAACCAATTATGTTTATTGAGACCTTAGCTTAATTTTTTAAAATCAATAACGTGTCAATAAGAAAATTATTAAAATAAGGTAATAAAGTATTAAGATATATAAATGTTTATTTACACGTTAAAGTATTAAGATATATAAATGTTTATTTACACGTTAGCTGCATGAATATTTACTATAAAAAATAGAAATATGTAGAGATTCTTTAATACTACAGCATAATATAATCAATAAATTAGAAATAATCATGAGGTTCAAATTTAATTAATAAAATATAATTTATTAATATATATGATATATAAATTGATGATTGATAAAATAACTTGCAAGATACAATTTGTTAAAATTTCTAACTTCTGTATTTATTTGTATAATCAATATTAAATAAATGTTTATACTGTATATTTAAAAATTATACAGTACTCGGAACTTTATTCCCATGTGTCCGCAAGAGGCGCTGTTTTTTGTGTCAATCACAGAAATATTCAGAGTATGGGGCCAAAAGCAGCAATGCAAGTTCCAACCGCTAGATGGCGCTGTTCACCATGCATACGCACAGGAATCTTGTTTATTAATTTTAGTTATAAATGAAAGATGACCAATTTAAATACAAGTGATATTATGTTTACAAACATATATGCATTATTATATTTTATTAAATATATTTGGTTTATGCTGTATTTATATTTTAAACACTTGGCTGTTCAACTTATACTTAAATAATGAAACAAACAAAACATACTTTTTAAAGTGTTATACAAAATTAAGATTAAATTATAATAAAGATATTTAAACTTCTACTTTGAAAATTTATTTACATTTCGTTTTGGTTAATTTATTTATATAATATATGCTGACACGCACATTCTACATTAAACAAATATATGCACATAACAACTATATACATATAATAGATATACAACTTGATAAATTTCTCCAAGGATCATTGAATATTCCTTTACTGGTTATTTAGGTAAAACATATTTAATACTATTAACACAATAATAATAAAAATATAGACTATGCAAAAATTTATAGCCATAAGTCCTGGTGCTTCTCATTAATCTTGATGTAAGACAAAGAACCATTAAGCAATTATATTTGAAGTTTGTTCAGGTTCCAAGAGTATAGTTTATAATCAGAATATCATAAAATTAACTAAGTAAATATCCATGACAAATCCTGGTAATATTTACATTTTTTGTTGCTTTGTGAAAATAAACACTAGTATACCCTTTTGGACAACTTAAATCCTTTGATAAATCAAACTATTATCTATTTTTATTTTATGGCATACAATTTATACTTTTATTTTATCATGGAGAGTATTGCACATTTCTTTGATTTTATTATATTATCTTTGAGATAGTTTTATTTCTGATTGTTCAAGATCTCTCAAAATATTGTATCTTTCAGTGTAAAATTTTTTATATTTAGCCCTCCATTAGTATATTTCAAATTAACAATTAAAATTTGATATATAACACTTTGAAATTTTGCTTACTGAAGAGGCAAAAGAAGACAGAGAGTTCAATTTCAAATCATGGATTATTCTCATGTTGAAATATTAATATCATCAACATAGATACCATTTCTAAAGATTCTCTCAATTCCACAAGTTTTTGCTACAAATTCCACCCAAGAAAGAGTTCCCCTGAATACAGCCTACATTTCAGAGCAAAAATGTTTTCTTCAACTTTTAAATAAGCAATTTGAAACAATAAAACAAATTACTTGATCCATTCAAAACAATTGGTACAAAATAAATCTATATTAAAATTTTTTTTTGTATTGATACAACAATTTCAGGTTTGAACCGAACCTAGGATGATATAATATATATAGTGTGACAGATTGAATATATATGATGACTTGATTGGGTTACACTTGGAGAACCATATGTAATAGGATCATCATGACATATGTTGCAGCACTATATGTACCAGATGATGTCTATATAATGATGCAATTACTTCCAAGTTTATTGATCCTTTCATAATTTAGGATGAGCATTCTGAAGGGTATTATCAGTGTGAAAAACTTATTGCTTATAATGTTGAGTCCATAATTGCAATATTTCCTGCTCATCATATGGATGTGACTTATGATACCTGAGATGACTAGAATATTTATTAGTTTGGGCTGATAAACTATTTAATACCTATAACAGTTTCACCAGCAACTAAGATTCTGAATTTATATCCATTTAGTAGTCATTCCTTTAGCACGAAACAATAGTTTGGGATTCATGAAACTCATTTATGATATTGCACTACTTGGTTTATACTTCTGATAAATTAAAAGTGAACAAAGGTAAACATATATAATCTTCAGCAACAGTTTTATTCCAAATAATGACAACCATGTAATGTATTTACAAACCCTCTCAAACAATGGACTTTATCCCAAGATGGATAATATAATCATTGGAAATGCATGAATATTAACTTTCTAGATAATGATATTCAATAAATTACATTACTTGTCACTAAATTAAAAAAAATTATATTAATTCAGATGCCTCATCAATGTTTGACTCACATAACTAATAATAAATAATATATTATAAAACAAATGTGCATCTTACTCTAAAACAAGCACACATATATTATTTTTAGTATAAGTAGATTAGTATTAACAAATAAATAGTTAATAAATGTTAATTGCTAGCAAAAGTAATCATATGTGATGTATAAACCACTAAACATCATATAATCATTATTTCTTATGCTTGCTCATAATTGTTATTAAAACAGGCAAAACTCTCCATTGAGTGGCACTACCGTATGGAGAATTTTGCCTGTTTTAATCTGATGTATATATAAAAGAAATATATATAAAGATCTTACATATGTTCATCTTTTGCTGGCCAAAAAAAAACGTAAGCATTGGAAAAATATTCCAATGTTTATTCAGGTAAGTTTATTGCTACACTGTATAATCTTTGAGATTATTTATTTGTTCCTTTTTTGTCAAGAAAATCATTTTAATTTAGTTCATTAATTTATCCTATATACTAATTGTCTTGGTTGGAAATATTACAAGTTAATTTATTAAATTATTATAATATTCTTTCACTGGTTGGTAGTGAATAAGTCAGTTTATTGATCACTGTTTTGTCTTGCTTAATTGGCAGGCATCAGTAGATTTTCTCTTCTTTCTTATATGGTGGCTAGATAGATAGATAGAACCATAGTAGTGAGAGTGTTTTCTTATTTATAAATTAGATAAATAAAATAACACAAGTCTTCAGAATGTGATGAACATATTCATTTCCATAATAAAGCTGTCTTTCAAACTCAGAGTGGATCTTCTTTTTTATGGAGCAACCATGCCAGCTTTGAGATGAATCACTGAAGTTTTTAATAAGCCATTCTGGTGGAATTTGAATTATATATTTAAATAATAATATAAGTATTAACAATATACCTCTATTTCTGTACTTCTACTCATGAAATGAAATTCATAGTACAGTATCTGACAATGGCTTTCATGGGAAAAGATTTTCCAATCAACTCTCTCTGCTAGCAAAATATCATTGATAATTAAAGCTACTATTACAGCCATATTATACATTATCATACATGTTGATTGATAAATAAATTAACCTCTTCCATCCAAACTTTATTAATGGCATGTTTATTGGTAAACATTTATTATGATGAATCATAAAATGTAGAAACAAGAAAGGAAAACAGATAAAAGTACAAAAAATATTACTTTGTTCTTAATCTGAATTTGTTTCAAAACAAATCATATTTGTCTATATGAAATTGGAATAACATGATAACTTTCTTGCTTAGTTAATAATTTTAATAATTGTATGTTTTGAATGTGTTTTACTTCCCTTTTTTTAGTTTCAATTACGTATTATAATTATGAATAATACATACAACAGATGAGCTTATTTAATACTTTAATAATAAATTTATAATTAATACTTTAATGTAAAATATTTCAACATAATATTCTGAGCATGCTTTCGGCTAAATGGTATTCATACTCATTATTATAGTTATCTGGAGGACTGCAAGATTTATAAAAGAATCACAAAAGTAATGATTTACATAAAATTTGATTAACCGAAACACACAGGCTTATTATATACCTGTGTTTATATATGACAAGAATCTTGGCCTCAGGGTGACCTTCGACCATTCCATCATCAGATTTTTAATTGGATGGACGGTTGAAGAGTTAGAGTGTGGAGTAGATTAAAGCCTGTCTATTAAAATATGAGATTTGGCTGGCTTAATATATATCTGAGCACCTATAGCATATATGTGTAGAGATGGTAATCTGGAGTAACTGATGATTGCTGGTTTAGTGTGAAATACGTATATTGGTGATTATTTATCTTTTCAACATATATGTGTTCAAGTGTATCAGTGTTATGAGATAGTGTGGAGAATGGTGAGTCATGTGAAAATCTGTGCTCATATACCCTATATATTATAAAATTTAATTATAAGATATAAATGAATTTATTTAAATTAGCCACTTTTTTTAGTATACATATTGTATACAGTATATTATTTATATTGAATTACATTTTTCTGGAAAAGGTTAAGAAGATAGGAATTAAATTATTATAATTATTTAACTTTTTTTCTTTTTTTTTTATTCAGTATATACAAATAGGCTGCAGAAAGGAGTTTGCTATTAACTGAAAGGAGACCCTTTGATTCCTCTTGGAGGCCTTAAAGGAACCGAGCAGGGCAAATTCCTAATGTCCACTCCATACGTTCTTGTCGTTGCAGCTGTTATTATTATATGTTTATTCATATAGTATACGAACATGGATGGGCTGCTCACCAACACGCATTAGTCAGCATGGTGAGTTTATTGGCTTTTTACCTCTGAGTTTAAGATCAAGAAACACCATGGTCTTTCTTCTCAGTGCCTGATAAGGCAGAATGAATGTTTGTGTAAATGATAAAGATTTTTCCCAATTATACAATTATGACAGACAAAAATAAAGCATGGCCCTTAATCCCAGGAGGCTGTAAAGTCACCAACCAAGGCAGCGGTTGGTGGCCAAAGGTGGAGGGTGCTAAGAATATCCTGGAGGCGGACCCAGGCTGCCATTTGATGACGACTTTTTATTTAGGTACTTACAACTGCAGATCACTTTCAAGTGAAGGAAGATTGCAAGAATTAGAAGAAGAACTCTCTTATATTAAATGGGATATTATTGGACTTTGTGAAGTTAGAAGAAAAGGTGAAGAGACAATTGATTTAAAAAGTGGACATATGCTCTATTATAAAGGCACAAATATTGGAAATACAAGTGGAGTAGGATTCATTATAAATAAAAAGTGGAAGAACAATATTGTGGAGATTGATGGTGTATCAGACAGAGTGGCAAGATTAGTTATACAACTTAATAGCAGATATCAAATGCAGATAATTCAGGTTTATGCCCCAACAAGTTCTCACAGTGATGAAGTAGTAGAAGATTTTTATATGGATGTACAAAAGGCTTTTGATCAGAGTAAACAACATTTTAAAATTGTTATGGGAGATTTTAATGCTAGAATTGGTAAACAAATGAAAGATGAAAGTGTTGTAGGTAATTTTGGTTATGGTAATAGAAATGAGAGAGGACATAGACTTGTGGAGTTTGCAGAGAAGGAAAAACTTTATATTATGAATTCTTTTTTTGAGAAAAATGTTAGAAGGAAATGGACATGGAAGCATCCAAATGAAGGTACAGCAGAATTGGATTATATTTTGACTAACAGGAAATACATATTTCAAGATTGTAATGTTCTTAATAAATTTAACACAGGAAGTGATCATCGATTAGTAAGGGGTAAGATACATGTTAATGTAAAACTAGAGAGACAAAAATTATTAAGAAAAACTATATTTACAGTTGATATTCCTAATCTTCAGAAACATTCTAATGAATTTAAATTAGAACTTACAAATCGGTTTCAAGTATTAGTAGATTTTGAACATGATTCAGATTTGAATGAAATTAATATGAAAATAACTGATACACTTTTAAAAACTGCAACAAAGATAGCTGGTAGAAAAAAGCAGCAATTGACTAATAAAATTTCTACTGAGACTAGAGAACTTATGAAGAAAAGAAGGAATATGAAGATATGCAAGAATGATGCATTAAAAAGAATTGAATATCTCGAATTTTGTAAAATGGTGCGGAAAAGAGTTGAAAATGACATAAGAAAGTATAACTGTGAACTAGCAAGAAAAGCTGTAGAAGAAAATAAAAGTCTTAAGAATGTAAAACAACATTTTGGTATTGGTAGGAAATTTATATCTGCAATAAGGAAAAAAGATGGAATTATTACTAAAAAGAGGGATGACATTATGAAATTGGTAGAAGATTTTTATCAAGAATTATATAGTAATAAAGAACAAGTACCTCCTATATCTATTACATCTTCCGAATTACCCAGAATTTTAAATGAAGAAGTGAGAAATGCAATTAAATGTATGAAAAAAGGAAAGGCTCCAGGTAATGATGGAATTATAATTGATATATTAAAAGAAGCAGGTGAAGAAACAGAAAAAATATTAGCAAAGTTATATACCAAATGTCTAAATGATAAAGATGTACCGGATGATTGGAAGAATGCAGTAATAATATTAATATTTAAAAAAGGTGATAAAGAAGATATTAGAAATTACAGACCTATCAGCCTTTTATCAGTTTTATATAAAATTTTTACCAAGATAATTACAACTCGTCTACAGAGAACCTTGGATTTTCACCAACCAAGAGAACAAGCTGGATTTAAAAGTGGTTTTAGTACAGTAGATCATATCCAAGTATTGAGAGAAGTTATAGAAAGGACAAATGAATATGAGTTGTCATTATGTTTTGGATTTGTAGATTATGAAAAGGCATTTGATTCTATAAACATTTCTTCAGTGATTAAAGCATTGGATCATCAAGGTATAGATCCAGGATATTGTCATATTTTAAAGAATATTTATAAAAATGCAACAGCAACAATTAGATTACATAATGATACTGGGAAAGTCAACATTGAGAAGGGTGTAAGACAGGGTGACTCCATATCTCCAAAACTTTTTACAGCAGTGCTGCAAGAAGTATTTTGTGGATTAAAATGGGAAACTAAAGGAGTGAAAGTAAATGGAGATTATTTAAGTCATTTAGATTTCGCAGATGATGTAGTTGTTTTTGCAAATAATGCTTCCGAGCTGCAGGAAATGTTGCAGGAGTTATCAGATGAAAGTAGGAAAGTAGGACTAAAGATAAATGTTAAAAAGACTAAAGTAATGTTTAATCGATTTGCTCAAAATATGAAAATAAAGATTGATTATGATGAATTAGAAGAAGTTAAGAGTTACAAATACCTTGGTCAGATTATTAATACAGATGGAAACATAATAGAGGAAATTAATCATAGAATTAAACTTGGTTGGAGTGCTTTTGGTAGAAATAACTTGATATTAAAAGGAAATATGCCTATGTATTTGAAAAGAAAGGTTTTTAACAAATGTGTTTTACCAGTTCTTACTTATGGATCTGAGACTTGGACACTTAATAGTAGATCAATACAGGGACTTCAGACCACTCAAAGAAGTATGGAGAGATGTATGTTGGGAGTAACAAGAAGAGATCGAAAACGCAATGTATGGGTAAGAGAACAGACAGGTGTTACTGACCTCATTGAAAAAATTAAAGGATTGAAGTGGAGTTGGGCTGGACATGTTGCTAGAAGAGATGATAATAGATGGACAATTGAAATTTTAAACTGGATTCCAAGAGATTGTAAAAGACCCAGAAGGAGACCACATGTAAGATGGATGGATGAAATAAGAAAATGTGTAGGGGTGATGTGGGGAAGAGAAGCTAAAGATCGGAGAAGATGGATTAAACTTGGAGAGACCTTCATCCTGCAGTGGATTGATAATGGTTGATAATGATGATGATATACAAATAAAATTGAGAGTACATGTTAATACACTCATGTTTACAATTATGATCTAAATTTAATCTTTTTTCGGTGCTTGTCTTATAGATAAAGATGCCGTTAGATGGTGCCATTTTCACGCTAAAACTATAAAATATGACCATTCCCGGGCCGTTGATTATAATAATTTTTTCTGCTTTTTTGTAATGCAAAAATAAAAACAAAACAAAATTGTCTTTTATAAATATTATTTTTTATTAATGTATACAATTTAAATGATAATAATAAATGTAAAATAAAATCAACAAATTACAATTTGATTTGTGTTTTTTTATCGTATATTTTTTTAATTGTGTTACGCCTTTTTTTTTTATAAATTTTCTATTGGATATTTTTTTACTTGAGTTATGGCTTTTTTTTTTTATCAATTTTCTATCGGATATTTTTTTACTTTGCTACGCCTATTTTTTTTGTTGTTGTTTAAGTAAAAAGAGATATTACGATATTTTTTACTTCAAATAGAATGACAATAAAAAGTAAAAGTTGTTATGGTTCGGTTTAGGGTTAGTTTTAGGGTTAGGTTTAGGGTTAATGTTCTGTTGTTTGTAATGCTAAAATAAAAAAATTCAAAATCGTAACCGTACTCGGACAAAATAAAGAAACTCAAACTTTTTTAAACAACAACAAACACATATAAATGTCTTCTTTACTTATTAAACATGTTTATAATATTTGCTTTTTATGAAATTTATAAAAAATCGTGTATATTTGTACTTTTCTTACCGTATATTTTTTTGGTACCACTCTTCTTTGTCTCGTGGAATGTTACGAACAGTACGTTACTTGACGCGTTACCTAATTGCAACTCACTAAAAACATAGATATTTAACATTTTCCCAATTAAAACTTCAATACAGTACATTGTAAAAAGTCTTAAAATTATTACTTTAAAAAATCTGAACATTTCAATACTTTAAATTAAAAAAAAATCCAATGAAAACAACATTTCCATCCAATTCAAATACAAACTCTCTCATCAAGCTGTAACTATTTTATAAATTGTGCGAATTCGGAAAATGTAATTGCTGCAATGCGACACACTTGCTGTACTGCGACGTGACATAGTGGCCTGCATTCTGTAGCACAACAAAAAAGTTGTCTTATAGAAAACACGGGTTCGAACGTGTCAGCCATGGAAACAGCATTTTTATGTGTTTTAGCTCGAAAACTGTGCCATAGAACGGCATCTTTAACTATAAGATGAGTACCCTTTTTTCTATTGAGAGTTTGTTTATAAAATGCTTTATTATATCCAATGAGATTGTAGGTTATACACTGTTACAGTATGTGTACACATAGAAAACTATTTGATATAGTTTGTAATACTTTTTATACTCTAAAATAAAATAAAATACATTTATTTATTTAGCTTTTAACATATAGAATATTCTTTATGATTTTTTTTTACTTTTTTAAATAAAAATTTAGCTGTTGTAAAATTATTTTTTAAAAGTCATTAATTTTTAAATATGGTTTATAGATTTTAAAAATAAATTTTTATACAGTCAAAATTATTATTTAAAGTAGAGGAAAGATAAAGAATGTCTTATGTAATAAAATATGGATAAATAAATAATAGATAATCTAAAGAATGCTTTATTTTTTTATTCTGAGTAACTGTTCCTTTATGAGTATATATTTTTCCAGTTTGTGATCATAAGGGTTTCTATTATTAATATTATGCATATTAATAATATACTATTTTGTACTAAGAATGATTTGGTTTTAGTTTATATATTCTTTTTATTGCATTTAATTATAAACTTATAAAGATTTTATTTGTAATAAAAATATTTTAAAGATAAAAATGTTATTATATGTAAAATTAAATTTAATCAATAAAGATCTGATTGGCTAGAGTTTATTTTTATGACTGTATACAAACAGTCTCAATTATGATTCTCAAAGCAAGAGAAAAGCTTACAAATAAATTTTATTGACAGTTCTCTTAACAAGTCATTTGTTAAATATAAATTAAGAGCTCTAATTTAAAATTATAGATAAATGTATTGTTAAACCATAAAATTACTTTGTGGTTATTTAATATAACGTAAGATTTCTTGCAGCGTGCTTTAGAAAGCTGTTTTGATATTGTATTGATTGTAGATTTTCTGTAATTAACCAAGCTATTTTTAAAATGTATAGATACCACGCAGTATCAGTAATTGTTTTTAATGCATATTTTGTTATCTATTTAAGGCTTTCTTAATAATAGCAGATGTATAATAGTCTTTATGAGAGTTTGTTCTACGTAAGACTTCTTTATATAAGTCATTGGCTTCGGAACAAAAACTTTTTTTTCCCCATTTCATAATAATAGTATAACTTTTTATGTTTCTGTCATGGTTGGATTTATATGCTAGGTATTTTTATGTATGTGTTCAATAGGGGTGGATTCTGAAAACACTACATTTGATTTTGCTATGAGAGAGCCTTGTCATAGGAAGTTCTAAGAATACTAATTTTTGTTCTTGTTTTAATTTGTGAATTAATTGAAAGATATATATTAAGCATCTCTATTCAGAATATCTGTATTAGTGCTTTACCATATGTCCATATAACAAATGCATCATTGAAATAGAAAAGCCAGACTTTAGGTGGCCATGGAGTAGTATTTATAGCTGTAATTTCAATTTTTCCATGTAAATGTTACTAATGAGGGGTGATAGTAATTAATCTCTATCCATCTCTTGATTTTACTAGAGAAATTGAAAATAGAAAAGTATATGTAGAATTTTAAGAGTTCTTTTTTATATTATCAGTAGAAAATGTTTTTATTTGTGTTTA
Organism: Epiperipatus broadwayi; assembly: GCA_028023455.1. NCBI lineage: Eukaryota > Metazoa > Onychophora > Udeonychophora > Euonychophora > Peripatidae > Epiperipatus > Epiperipatus broadwayi. The sequence goes on along the minus strand of JAQFVV010007346.1, from coordinate 41,048 downwards.
TCCTCATGTAATCTTTTTTTTTTGAGTACGAATTGTATATGTGAATAACTTTTCAACATCAAAACTTAATAATATGATAATTCTTTCTATTTTCATGTATTTTATTAATTCATGAAATGCTTAGAATTTTTGGTAAAATATTATATTTGTATGCCAAAGAATTAAGAACCTTAAGAAATGTTAAACCACTAAACATCACATGATCACTATCTCATACTAGCATCCATTGATTGCTCTTATTGGCACAAGATGGCACTACTGTATGGAGAGTTTTGCTTTGCTTTGTTTTTTAACCTTAAGAAATCTTAATAAGTTTTGACCTGGAAGAATTTCTAAACTATGTAGACTATACAGGAATGGAATTTTGCTGAATATGTTAATTTATTATTTTTTTCTGATTCAGTGATATAGCTGTGATAATCTTGAATATAATAATCAGTATTACTCAATATAACTATAACATTGTGTTTGTTGTTAGGGAGCATGCTTATAAATTATCTAGTTTGAAAGATTTATTAGCTTCTCTCTCTCTTTGTAATTACTGTTTGATTTGGATTGTTAGTATCTCTCATGTGTTTTTTTTTTTTACTTTTCATCATTATTCTGCTGTTTTTATCTAGAAACAATTATTGGGTAATTTCTTCAGCTTCTCGCATTATATCTAATGGGTTATTAGATAATGATATAGCATATGTAATCATTTTTTCACATAATAGAACATTTGATATGTTTGGAATTAATATTTTATATGGTCTAGCTTTGAATTTGAATTTGATTTATGTATACATTTATCAATTTATTCTTTTGTGGCACTTTTTATTTTTTCATGTAATTTAGAATATATAATATTTAAATAGATTATTATTTATACTAAATTTAATGTAATTAGAAGCACTTAAATTCAGACTTTTAAGCTCATCATAGCTAACAATAGAAGATACTAAGATACATAGAGAAATTCCAACAATAGAAGATACTAAGATACATAGAGAAATGCTAACAATAGAAGATACTAAGATACATAGAGAAATTCCAACAATAGAAGATACTAAGATACATAGAGAAATTCCAACAATAGAAGATACTGAGATACATAGAGAAATGCCAACAATGGAAGATATTAAATTAGATTTTACTGTCAATCCCAACATCACACATTTTTTTTTACTGACTGGCTTGATTCTCCAAAAATCTATAAATCTTTCTTCTTCTGAGAGATGAGTTTTACAAAGAGCAGTCTTGGCAGCTCTTTGGCTACCAAAACAGTCCTTTATTCTGGTCTTGAAGAATATGTATCAGTTATATTTAGAAAAAAAAATAGATATATAATACTAAATTTTAGTACTACTATTGATCCTTATTTCTACTGTTGAAATGAGTATTCTGCTAAACAGAACAATTTAGCCAGACTGGGTGAGACAAATCATTTTTAGATCAAATTTTCTAAGCTAGTAGGAGAATCCCTAAGTAGGTCTGCCTAAATATGCAATCTTTGCCAGATGAAATTCCCATTTCACTGAAATCCAATTTTAAACTGACTCATTAGTTATTGGATTGTCTTGAATAAAGATCACAACTAAACAACCTACTACTTCTATCTATTTTTTTCTTAATTCTCACGGATTTGAGCTAAAGAAAAAAAGGGAATTGGATTCAGGAATAAAGGATGGAAGTGTTATCACTTAAACACACAATCCCATTGTCACAGTTAGTATAAAGAGATGGCTGATGGCATTAGAGGCCCACAATGACCAGGCCTTAAAAGTAACTTATGTGATTACAGAAGGAAAAGAGAAAGCCAAATAGTACCAAGCCTTTGATAAACTAACTTCCTATCCTATAAGCATCAGGAGGTCTTGGTTAGGCTATGTTTATTTGTTATTTATAGTTGGCCTTCATATCTGTCTGTGGAGAAGATTCATCACATATTTGATGTTCTTTACATATATCACAAAAAATCTATATCCTTGATTAGTTGTTATAAATATATATTTATGTAATAAATTTCTAATAATATTATGGAACTGCATCAACATCTGTAATCTAAAGAAGTTTAACTACAATGTTCCCAAATTATTTATTATGTTTATGGAAGAATATTCCGTGAATCTAACTAATATAAGTTATTTGATTTATAAATTACCTAATGTCATTGGTTGTACTATAATAATGAATATTTTATTTATTATTCGTTTTTTTTAATGTATCATTTTGTAATTATGTTTTATTTATTAGTTTGTTATATATATATTTTTCTTTTCTTCTACAATATATTTTACATTTTTATTTTTTAATATTTTAAAATTTATCATTCAAGATTTTTTTTTGTATAGAATTTATATTATTGTATTATTTATTTATATATTTTGAAATAAATAAATCATCATTAGAAATACAGAGAAATAGATCATAACCTTTAAAGTAATAAACCACTCAATCTGATCTTTATGCTGATCAGAAAAACTTATATTTAATAAATAAAATATGTGAATTTTTAATTATTTTTGTTTTTTAAATAAACATGACTTTGAAGCCGTAAGTAAATAATGGAAGATTCAGCTTTAATACAAATCCGACTTTTATTCAGATCATTACAAATTATGGCAAAAGGAATAATTTTATAAAGAAATCATCTCTTAATTAAGACAATTGTTGTAATTAATAATTAGTGCTAAAGCCCTCAATGGAACGATAATCTGGATCTCAATAACCACGATCGCCACTCCACCTTGTTTCTGCTGCTCGAAACTTCTAACGAACTGCTGAGCAAATAACTTGATTTTTTTAAAAATTTTGGATGTTTTTCAAATGCATTTTTTTAAATATATATATATGGATGTATCTATGCATGGATTAAAGTTTTCATTGATAAATTTAAGTATTTAATCAATTTTTTAAAGTTTTTTAATTCATTAAATGTATTTTAAAAATAAAATTTATTTAAAAAACACAAGCGGCTCTACATAGTATATAAATGGTATTTCATTTTAATTTACATTTTAGATTTTTAAGTAAGTTCTTTCATTATTTACATAGTGAATACTCACTATTTGTACAGAGCTTTTATAAAAATTGCAACAAAGTTGACTAAAACACTGTTGGTAAAACTTTATAGCTATTTGCACACACACCTACCTAAGGATTAAGTACCTAAAAAAGAAATTAGGTTATCTTCACACTTACATTTTTTATACAAAATTTATATTTGTGTTTTTAAAAAAACTATGCTATATTTGTAAAAATATATATTTAGAAAAAAAATTAAAAAATAATATTTTAGTATATATATATATGTTTATTAACAGACATTTGTGATTATGGTTATTTTAAATATAGAAGATGAAAGAAAATAGAAAGACAAATACTAAATAATTTAAGATGAATTTTGTGATTATAAAAACCGATCTCTAAATCTATCCTATTCCGTGGTTACTTTGTCTATTTACTGACATATTGTGATGCGGTCTTTTAACCTTTTCTTTAGCAAGCTTTTTTTTTTTTTTTGAGAGAGAGATATATATTAGCATGTTGTCTAATTATTGTTTTTCTTGTATTCTATCCTGTCATATTCTCACCATAAAAACAATTTAAGTGATGCTATAAACATTGATTGACTTTAAGATAGTCTTATAATGTAATTGGGATCTCATTATTTCACAAAAAATTATGTTTACGTTCCTAATAAAATAATATTTTTAAGATGTCAGTTATTGTTTATTTTCTTTATATGTCCAACTTAATGATGATATGTAATCAGAAGAGGGTATAGATTGGTTTTACACTCTTGCCACTTTATTTTTAGAATTATACAGAGGATCATTAAATAAAAATTTCCTATTGCCTCATTTTATGAGAGGAAATACTTCATGTCGTACTTTCATAGAATAAATTGGGCCAAATAACAATTCTATATACAATTAACTTACTTATTTGGGAAAAGAATAAAAAGGGACTAACAGAATTTTTAAATAATGCACGCTTTAATTCAAAAACTGAAACTTAGACTATATATATATTATAATAAAGATTTTCATGGTTACAAGATGAAAAAAAAATCCTGTTTAAAGTTTTTAAATTCTTCAAGAAGAATTATTGAAGAATTTTTCTGCTTCAGTGGATGCAAACCTTGTTGAAGTATTTAAAACATTTAAACAGGATTCTTTGTGTGCTGGACAGAATACTTTCTCCATGCAGACAACTAATATATGATACAACCCCTAAAAGTTTTTACTTTCATAGATACACATGTACAAAGAAGCAATGTAATAACTGAAACACAGGCTTATTATATATACACCTATGTCTATATATGTAAATATAGGGTATATGAGCACAGACTTTCACACAACCCACCACTCTCAAGTCTATCTAATAACACTGATACACTCAAGCACATATATGCTGAAAAGATAAATAATCACCAATATACGTATTTCATGCTAAATCAGCAATCATCAGTTGGTCCAGATTATCATCTCCCATATATATATATATATATACTATAAGTGTGTTATTAGATAGACTGGAGAGTGGTGGGTTGTGTGAAAGTCTGTGCTCATTTACCCTATATATTAAAGAAGCAATGTGCAAATAATTTTTAAAACTCAGAATTTTCTTTAAATGTATTTTCTTTAGAAGCTTCATGATTGGTAGTTTTCACTCTATTAGTCATGTGTGACATAAAGTATTTGCATGGTTGGAAAAAATCAGTACAAATTCTCTATTTTATAATTTTTTTATTATAGATTGTGGACTTATTGGTTTACTTATCTTTCTTATTTTCCAGATGCTGTTTCTTTTGTCTTCATTGTTCTCATATTTATTATGCCTTTTTTTTTTTTTGATAATTAGTATGTTTTAACAAATTCTGTTATTGTAATCTGTATTGTGTATTTTCTTCATTGAATGGTATAGTTTTTGAAAAAGTTGAATATTTTTCTTTATTGACCAAAAGAATAATATTAAATATATAATACTCAATTTTGGGGGTGGCTAGCTTTTATATTTCAATTAAAGGATCAGAAGTATTTGATGCTACTGACCTTCATTATCAATGCAATTTAGATCTTCCCAAATGTTTTTACGAGGGAGGTTTGTTAAGTCATTTGCAAGAGAAAAAATTTTTTTGTTAGCATCTGGGGCATAACTGCATATATATGATTACATGCTTTTTACATTTTTCAATTTTCCTTTCTCATTATTACATATGTGAAGCTAAAGCAGTAAACATATTTTGCTTGATGTTCTTTTCCGTGTATTATTCAGAAAAATCTATTTAGTGTTATGATAATTGGATATTATATTGAATTTTAATCTAAATTCAAAGTCTGTTTTTGTAAATAAATACATTTTTCTCTAGGACTATTTTATTTTATCTATGTTATATCCTTTAAAGCAAATGATAAAATTTGATTAAAATCATATGAATTATAAATCCATAGATGACTTAATAGTAGTTTCAAGAGGCAATACAACTTTCAATAAGAAATATTATTTTGGACTTTTCTTTAGTACTATTATTTGTTTTGAAGATGACCACCACTAAGTCATTTTTATTATTAAAGTCAATCATTTAAAATAGTACAATACCCTCCAATGCTATTCATGGTATAGCTTATTTTTTTAAACGGGTAATTCTGATTTTTTTTAAAAATTGATTGTTCACTATCAGTAATTATTTAATTTGGTAATGTGTATTTGGAAAAAAGTGAATTTGCATGTTATCCTATAAATGACATCTTGATAATTTCAGCTTAGCTGGAAAAACAAGTTATTAGACAACTTGATACCTTCCATTTAAAAAGCTTGGTGCTTAAACTTGAAAGTTTTTTTTGGTAAAACTTAATTTACTAATTGAATAGTTGTATTTATTGTTTGGACTATTTCATCATCTAATATGAGTATTGAATGTCTTTAAAAAAATTTAGCTTTATTTAAATATTCCAAATACATTCAACTGTTGATGTGTTATTATTAACAGTTGAATGTATTTGGAATATTTAAATAAAGTTAATTTTTTCTAGACATTAAATACTTATATTAGATGATGGAAATAGTCCAAACAACAAATACAACTAAAACACCATCATCACAAACTTTCATAAAATACAAATTGAATAGTTTCTGAAGTAAATCTTATATTATTGCTAAATTATCACATCAGACTGAATTTCTTAGAAGTTATCATTAGAGTTTTAAATTAAACTTATTTTGAACTCTGAGCAGAAATATTTTTCATTTAACATAAAATGTAATATGTATATTTTTTTTACCTGAAAATATATCCCTTTCTGGATTATTTAGTATTAAGATCACTGATATTATATTATTATACTTTTTTTTTTTTAAAAAAAGCTTTAGTAGTATTATTATTTTCTTGAAAAAAATATTTGTAAATTGACAGTGAAATAAATGTTTATTAATTAATAAAACAGCATCTTTCTAAAGAAAAAAAAATCAAGTCTTCATAGAACACACAAAAAATACACTTTATCTGGCCTAGATTGAAATGATAGGTTAGAGATGAAACAGGAAGATATGCCATAATATATTACAAGCTTTTAATATATTTATATTTGTGGTGTATGTATATATAATATGTATATGTACTGGAATTATTTATATATATATATATATTGAAGTGGTGATTTTTATGGGTGAAACATATATTAAAATTTATAGTAACTTTTGAGAATAGCTATATAAAATATTAAAATATATAACTATCAAAGTTTCAGAAAAATATTTATTTTTACCTAGGTAAAAGTTTTATTATATGTTCATCTCAAATAGGTAGAAAGTTGAAAAAATTAATTATGAAGTGTTTTATTTATTTATTGTACATTTTTGCAATGACAATAATAAATAAATAATAAATATTGTTTTATATACAGTATTTTAATATTCTATATGATTATTCCTAGGTTGTTCCTAAAACCTCTTGTGAATTATAACATATATTGTAACCTTTAGTTTATCAGTAAAGCTAAATCTTCAGCTATATAATTGTTTCATATTTTTTTTAAAAATGCTTTTTTCAATAAATTAATTTCTACAAGTCAACTTATTAGGGTTTGATGTTTAAATATTAATGCCTTCTATAAATTATTCTGAAAGAACTTTCATAAGTTTTAATTACTTGAAAAGTTATTTTATTGTAATGTTTTAAACTGATATGTAATTGTAGATACCTTTCAATTGCCTAATTTATGAATAGTCATGCTGAGTTGTGTTTATGACTTATGAGCTTGTGTTATAATGCCCCACTGGATTATCTTAATATAATGAATTAGTTTCACTTTATTCAGGATTAATTTGTTTTTTGGGATTAGGATGATCTTCATCAGCTATAAAGTATGACCAACGACTCCAACACAATGATTGATATAAAAATTTAATAAATCATAAGAGCACAATGCAGCATGAATACCAGGAAATCTATCTCAATTTAAGCATATTATGCAATTTGAAGCCCAGAAAATATAATAAAAACAAATTTTAACATAAAAAATGTGTATGGCTTTATTGCTAATGAGTTCACAAGAAGTATAAGTGTCAGAATTGATCCTGGGACATCTCAATAACAAGTCAAATGCTCTACCATGCTTATTTGATATTTATAAATCTTAGTAGCATATTGGCAGAATCGATCCTGTTATTTTCTGATTCAGAAGTTGGATGCTTTATCATCCTTATTTGACCTTTATGAGTCTTTGAGTTCCCTGGCTTAGTTCTGACCATGGTAAACACCATAGTAGATACTTCAAATCAAGCCCTGCTTCTTTGAGATTCAAAGAATTGTTTTGATGATGGATCTTTCAACTTTGGGTAGGTGTAGTGCAGAGATATATCATTCCATGGAGCATCATGAACACATTGTATACTTATGTCATTGACAAAATCCTCCATCCATCATCACTATTAGATTTAATGCAAACATACATCAGCAGCTAAAAATCACCTTTCAATGAATTTTGCCAAATTTCTTTATAGAAATCACTTTCGGTGTAGTCATAATTTGGATTTATTATTTTGAAATTAGTTCTTCTAATATCATTTATATTTTCCTACAGTTCAAGAGTCACTAGAGAATAGACCATTTTCTTTCTCATAAAATTGAATATTTACACATACTTATTTATTGGTGGATTGATCATTTGTGGTGATTCAAGAAATCACTCACTTTCTTAACTCTGGAGGAGACCTCTACTATTTTCTTTTCCTGTGCCAATATTTTTGTCTTCATTTATATAGTCAGAAGTGACAAACATATGTATGTTTATTTTCTTTTCTTTGATAATATTGATATTTGATTGTTTTATCATTTTTAATCTTCTTAGTTTAATTCTAATTTTATTTTTCCACTTAAGAGTTTTACAATGCAGAGTGCTTCTATCTTTGGGTTTTGGAGTACATTTTCATCATTTCCATCATTAGTTTTCATGTAGTAAATTTGCTTTGTAAATGAATAATTTCTATACATTTGCTGTCATTTATACAGCACCTAGATTAACATTTGCACTTATCAAGTGTTCTTTTCATTCTTCATCATTATCACTTTTTTAATCACTCCTTTTTACAGTTTTTTAATTAGTGTTTTCAGACAAATTTTTAAACAAGACAAAGTCAACACTATTATTTTTATCATCAACTAATGTCTTACTACCCATGCTACACTCATTTATATCATCATTACCATTGTTAAAATTGTCTGTGTCTTGCTTATTTATTTTATCTTCATCACTACTTATTATGCCACTTTCATCATTCTCACTAACAATACATTTTGAACTTTATCTGTAGTTTTACTTGTTTTCTGTAATTTGGAGATAACCTCTATTTCTTATGATCCAATGCTGCATCATTTGCAGCTTTCTTTTTGGCCACAGTATCCTTTTTATCTTCCATGAAAATTCTTCTTTTTTTTCCATTATGATCTTTCATCTATTTTAACATTTTTCCATTTAGGTAATTATTTGATTCATGATGTTTTTTCTATCTTCAGCCATTATTTTCATTTGGCTCTTTATTTGTGCTATTAAACTTATCAATAGTGTTGTTTGATTTCATTGCTTTTTTGGAAGTTTCAAGGTTTTTTTTCATCATATATAAATATCAATGGTTGTTAAGTACATCCCTCAACCATAAAGCAGCCTTACATAGTTCCTTTCCATATCCAATCCCACTTTCCCCTAACATATTTGCTTTTGTTAATATGGCTCTATCATATTATTTTTAATTTTTTTCAATATTTCCTTTCCCCATTTATTTTATCTGTTTCTTCATTTCTGTGCTTAACCTTTATTTGTACATCACATTATTCCTCTCAGGGTTTATGTTTACAGAATGGATGTGAGAGAATTATTCACAACCCAATGTGGAACTAAATGTAACTTGACAACATACAGGATGCTTTGATCAGTCCACATTTGGGCAGCAAAAGGTAACCAGCTTCAAGCATATAAGATAATGATTTAATGACTCAATCATAAATTATGATTAGCATACTGAGGGACATTGTCAGTCTAATACTGATAATATTAATTCCATAACAGTAATATTTCCTGCTCATCATATGGATGTAACTCATGATATTGAAGAGAGCTAGAATATTTATCACTTTGAATGGGTTACACCATTAAAGATGTGTAATTCATTTCTAGCACTTATATCCTTTAGTAGAAATCCTGTTAACACCAAATCATAGGTTTGGGGTTGAAGAAAGTTACTAGCAATGTTTTATTACTCAGTTAACTTGGAGAAATGCATAAATGAAAAATAAACAAAGCAAAAATATATATAAGAAAAACGGTTGTGTTCCCAGTAATAGTAAGATGTAAGTTATTTCTACATTTTCTCAGGCAATGGTTGGTACAACCCTTGACAAGGCATCTGTAATTAGGATATATATTACCTTTTTTATCATATAAAATAAATACACACGCACAAATAATAATTTTGTTGATCTAGATGACCATCAAGTTAAATTACATACTTGAATAATGAATATAATAAATAGTACACAAAAAATATATAACTAAATATTCCTCTTATTCTAAAGCAAACATATAATATTTACAATAAATGAGTTAGTATAAATAAAAAATTGATACGTTATTGGTTAAATAACTCACTAAGAGATAAAAGATATATTTATGTAATATAATAATGAAAATAGTAATTCTTACTTTTAGTTTTGTTTGTCTTTTTTTGGAAAAAAGTAGTTATATAAAAATAAAACTCACTTTAATAGTCTAATTACACAACGTTTCGAGTAGTATTATTCTCCACTCTAAAAAAAAAAAAAAATTGAAGGACTCAGGAGGATTTGAACCAACCCTCAAGTATAAATATATCAAATTTCTACTATATGTTGCCTTTGACAGAATAGCTCAGTTGGTAGAGCATTTGCCTTAAATTCAATATACAAGAATTTAAAGGTGTGAGTTCAACTTCTAAGCGAATATTGTCATTGTTCATATAGGCCAGCAACACCTGAAGAAGAGTGGAGAATAAATACTACTCGAAACGTTGTGTAATTACTAACCTGTATTGTCTATTTGTGTGTTATTACTTTAATAGTCTGATTGTAAAAATTCTCAACATTTTTCCCCATTTGTCAATGAAATTCTATGGATTGGAATCCTATTATTAATCCTATATATTTTCTTGATTGGATTGTCTATAAACAATTTAATTCATATGTTTCTTTAACAGTTGTTGAGTTTACAGATTAACAAAACAGAGCACGCATGTTCTATTTCATACAAAGAATTCATGGTATTTTCCAATGGTTAGACTTGTAATTGATTTATGAATGAGTTGTACTTTATCTGAGTAATTATCAGGCATCAGATAGTCTTTTTTTTTCTTTCTTGAGTAACGAAGTATGTACATATGTGATAGAGCTGGAGTGGATCAATCAGGTTTTTTTATGCTAGGTCATTTCACTTAAAGACCGGAAAACATTATTTCTTCCATCCTGTGTGGCCAAAAGATGGACCACAAGAGTTTTTAGCAATTTATTCCAATAAAATTTAAACTGTACTTATACAAAGCCATAGTGTATTTAAATAATATGTGGTCCGATGAAAGCCTTCTTGGAAAAAGTCTGCTAGTCCATACTTGCTGCTAACATAAGATGTATTCTATCCAAAATTTACAGACACAGACTCTTTTTTTTTTTATATATTATCAAGTGTTTTTGATCAACAACTTAATAGCTTCCTTTCAAATTCTATCTCAATCCTATTTCAATATTGTGTTTACTGAAAAATAGCAAATTACCCCCCCCCCAACAAATATTATTAATGCCTATTATAGTTGAAGATGAATTATAATTGGAAATAAAAAAGGAAACAGAAAATAAGAAAAATATTACTCTTTTTAGTAATATAAATTCATTTTGGAACACCACATTATGTAAAATGAAATTTAATTTAAAATTCTATTGTGGAGTTGATAACTTTTATTAACTGGTTTACTTTCTCTTTCCTTTTCAAAAATTAATTTTATAATTAGTTAACAAAACTTTTGTTTTTATTTTATGTAATGAAATATTTATTTGAGATGTAATGCAAAGAACCTCACACACACACTACTGAATAAAAAATAATCGTTTATCTATTGAAGATTTAGCATTTTAAAATGCCATTATTTATTATTATATTTGACACTCATATTTGATGCTTGTAGCTGGCCACACATTACTGCAATATTATATATATATATAAAATAAAATCTTTTATGGTTTTTATTGTGTATTATTTTGTTTTAATTTTTGACTTTTCAATGAAATTACATTAATCCTTTCAAAAATTTTAAAATGAATAATAGCTATAGCCAGATTTCAGCATGTCCACTATCCTGAGTAGCATTTTATGGGATTTTTTTTAAAAATTTCAGGCTATTAGCTTGATAGTGAAAAGGAGTTAAGTATGGTTGCCAAATGAACAACTGCATTTGTTTCATCTTTGAATTATAAGCTTTTCATTGATAAAAGCAAAAGCTAGAAGTTAGGTTGGGAATGAGGAATAAATTGTAGTATTATCTGGTAACTACTGATTAATCAAGTATGCAAAAAATGACATTAGATTAGAGAAACATAATAAATTGAAAGAATCAAGCAATGATGCATTATTAGATATGACAATTACAGTTAAAGATATTTTGTGACTATGTGGAGTTTTATAAGTAAAGTTTTTTCCAAATAGGATTATCCAATGTTTTTAAGTTATTTTTGGATGACAAGCACATGATGACCACTTGAAAAGCATTAATATATAAAGAATAATAATTATTGAATAAACTTATTCTGATATCATGAAACAAAATAAGAAAATGAAACTAATAAAATTAAACATTAAGCCCTTGTTTTGAAATCCATATCAGAAGATGAAACTTCTTTAAAATAATTTAATTATCATTTTTAAAAGATATATGATTTACAAAAAATACCACTAATATTAAATTTTTATCTAATACTTTTTTGTAAAAAAAGATTCTAAGATTTCATCAAAAACCACCTAAAATGATAGTGTTGATGTTAAATTTTTATTTATTAGTAGTTTTAAGCACAAAACTCCTAGAAAATTATAATAAAATTTGTATTCAGTTATAGCAATGTCATTACCTCAGCTTCTTTTCTGAAAAGGTTCAATGCAATAATGCATGCTGGGTAGAAACAAAGTTCTGCAACCTACAATTTGGAAATATTTTATGCAAAAAAGTAAGATAATTTAAGAAAATAAATACTTAATCACACCTATAAGATATTTTTAAGCCTGAATTTAAACACATATCATTGGCAAATTATAACTAGGAGGTAACTGACTCCTCTGAACATGTAATATAAATATTTATATCAACAATTTTCGAAAAGTTAAGGTAATCATGAAAGTGACATTTTATGGGTAGTAATATCAAGCCTGAAAGGTTAGTATTTAATCTGGAATTAATTGGAAATTAATGGGATATTTTTCTCTCTGCTCCAAAGATCTAAATATAATTACACTTATTAAATATTATCTAAGCAATTTTAATCTTCAAATTTTGTCTACTTTATATAAAAGTTAATCAAAGAAGTGTCATTTCTGTGAGCAGTGAAATTATGCCCATATTGACATTTCTTAAAGCTAAATTTAAATTCAGAAACATTTTAATTTCGTTGACAATCCATATATTATAATTTCAAAAATAAATTAAATATTATATTTTTAATAAAATAATATAATTGGTTTCATGATGGGGCATATGTTTATATATATGTGTGTATATGTATTGTTCACATGTCCTTTTTTATTAATTTATGCATTTTCTATTCTCTAACAATAATTTAATTAATTGTTAATGTGTTATATTTTTGTTTGAATTTATATTGTTTATATAACTGATGTTTTACACTTATATATGGAAATAAAAATATATATAAAAATAAAAGGAAATATATAATTTTTTAAAAAAATACTATTAGTTGTCTACCCTTATATATATATAATATTAACTAGAGGATCAGTTTATTATTATAATATATAGTATATAATGAATAAACGTTTGTTTTAAAAAGATTTTTTCGGAAACATCTATTTGATAAAACTCAATCATATTTCGATTATATATATATTCGGTAACAATTAACATTTACAGAGTTTAGATCAAATAATGGAGCAATAGCTAGTCTTAAAGAAAATATTTGTAGATTGATTTTTGATTAATACAAGTGAACAAAAAGAATTAGACCATTCAACAGAAGTTCAGTTTGCTTGACTTTATAAGTAATTTTCTGTACAATTATATAACCCATTATAATATTCTCATTATATCTCTGACTAATTACTTTTTTTTTTCTAAGTTAAGGATTTTTAATTTTAATACCACAGTTGAAGAAAGCTACATAATTTTTGAATATTGATAACCAATTAATCCATAAAACTGATTAGCTGAACCTTATAAATAGCGTAGTTAATGTAGGAAGCTTATATCTTAAATTAATGAACCGTAGTTGAACAACTTCAAAGATTTTCACCCAGAAAATTACTCAAAATAGTAACTCAACATTTTTGAGGTGGATGTATACTTTATAAATAAACATATTTGTTTTAAATCCTAATTTTTTTTTATTCCAAAGTGAAAATGTTTTCATTTTTCTATCCAAACATGAAATTAGCATTGCCTAATGGCACGTAATTGTGGGGAACAATGAACAAATAACACTCCTATAAAGATCAAAAATAAAATAGAAAAAATGTTTTTTAAAACTTAATATTTCTGTGAACAAGTTTGGGAAGGGGGGGAGGGTTGATATATTTTTTTGACGTCAAAAATAAATGTGCATAAAGACGATCAAAGTTGATAATTCTCAAGTGGATTTTGTTATACATTATTTTTAATTACAGTATATGTATTACCTTTTTTTTTGTTCTTGTTTGTTTTTTATTTAATATAATTTAACCAAATAAACTTAAAAAAAAAAAGAATGTAACTAAATTAACATTTGCTCTTTTTTACAAACTATTTTCATCCCCAGTTATTTTTTTATTGTAATTATTCATTGTTTCAGATAATCTATTGTTATTTTAACATTTATTTCAAATTTGTTTAAAGTCACCATCACAGACACCTACTTTCCTTTATCATATGAGTATAGTTATTTTTAGTTGATTTTAAATTAGATTTTAATTAGATCTTACTTTATCAAATTTAACAATGTGATTGTATATGTTGAGTAAATATTTTTCTTAATTAAAATTTTTTTTTCCAAAATTTTTTTTATATAAAAATAATTTTAATTTTCTTAAGTTTTTTATTTTTTTAAAAAAAAAAAGTAAAAAAATTAATCAAAGAAAAACAAATAGTAAAATTTGATTTTAGAAGAAAAAATGTTTTTTCACTTTTTAGTAGTCATGATGGGGGGGGGGGTAAATACATTTTTTTGATGTCAAAAAAAAATTGAAATAGAGCATATTAGACTTTATAATTCTCAAGAAGATCTCTTTTTTATTCTGTTATGTATCATTTTTAAAAAATTAAAATATTCTTATATTTATACTTAATGTCATAGCGTAATTATAATATAATGCAATTAATTCAAAAATGAAGTCATTGGCTAAATTAGCAGGAAAAGAAGTAACCCAGGTAAAAACATTATTTAATATAAGTTTTTAAAAATTATACTCTGTAATCATTAATAATTTTAGAATCCTCTTTGATATTAGAATCTCACTATCCTGAACATTATTTGTATTTGATCCACATCTTCATTTTAAATCATTATCTATCCATTGCAGGACGAAGATCTTCCTATATTTAATCCAGATTTTTCAATCTATAGCTTTTCTTTTCAAAATCATTCTAGTAAATTTCCTTATTTTATCCATCCATCTCCCATGTAATCTCTTTCTGTCTTTTGCAATTTCTCACGAATCTTGTGATCCATTTTAAGATATCAACTGTACTCTATCATCATTCCTTTTAACAATATATCCAGCCGAGCTATAGTTCAGTTTCTTAATTTTTTTAATGATGTGCTCTTATACAAATATATTTTTTATCTTTTTTTGTTGCTCACAACTTTCATCTTTCCATATTTTGTGATGTTATCTTAATTTATTGTTCTTCTTTTAAGTACCCAACTAATACCCAACTCTCATGAGCATATGTAAGAACTGTAAACTCTTCAAACACAAATGCATTTTTTAAAATAATCGGTTATTTCTGTCAAAAATATTTTATCCAAGTTTAATTCTATAATTAATTTCATTCATTATGTTCCTATATTTATTAATAATCTGACCAAGATATTTGTAATTTTTAATTTCTTCTAATTCTTGATAATCAATATATATTTTTTCTGTGAAAAACCAATGGATATTGTTTTAGTGTCTGCTAGCTTTTAGCTTTACTCTTAATTTTTTGTTGTTGTCTAATAACTCTAGCAACATATCCTACAATTTTGAAACATTATTTATATAAAGAACTGTATTATCTTTAAAATCTAGACTATTCTAATAATCTCCATTTACTTTTATATCCTTAGCTTACTATTTTAATCCACAAAATATTTTTTATAAAGCTGCTGTAAAAAGCTTTGGAGTTATGGAATTACTCTGTTATATATTCTTATCAATGCTAATATTTTTAGAATCATCATGTAATCTATTTATTACTGTTGCATACTGATGATTGTTTTTCAGAATTTAAAATTTAAATGACTGTGGGAGTAGTTATAGAATCAAATATCTTTTATAAACTACAAATCCAAAGCTAATGCCATCTTATATCTATCTTTCAATACTTGGATGAAATCCACTGCACTAAAGACAGTTTTGAATCCAGATTGTTTGTTTTGTTGTTTTTTGTTTTATGGTTTGAATACAAAGTTCACTTTAGATTAGTCTTTGATAACAAACTTATATAGACCTAATAGAAAACTGATATGTTTGTAATTTTTAATATATTTATCTATCTTTCATAAATATCAGCATCACTACTGCATTTTTCCATTTATTTTATACATCTTTATCATTTAGATATTTGCTGTATAATTTTGCCAATATTTTTTTATTTTTTCACTTATGTTTTTCTTCATATATTTTATATTATATCTTACCTTTTTATTAAAAATGTTTGCCTGACCATAAGATAATGTGGCTATAGAAGTAACTATATATAATATTTGTAAACATGAGCTTATTAAATTAGGTCAGGTGGCATCTGACTTTATTTTTTTTTTGTAACTGTATAATTAGTTATATAACTTCTTCACATGATTCTTGTTATCATCCCTCCGTTTAATAATACTTATATCTTTTCATCTGTGAATCTTTTTTTTTTCGATGATAATTGTTTTATATTTTTGACACTTTTTTTTTTTAAGTGTCATAGCATTGGCCGGGACACGAACCCACAACCCAGGCAACTGCCTGCAAGTGCAAGGCAGTCGCGCTGACCTCTCGACCACCAATGCAAGTCCAATTTTTTTTTTTTTTTTGATAGCTTTTTTCTCAAATTAACAATTATATTTTCTTATATCATTATTAACTTTTTTTTGTATCATTTTGTACAATTTTGGATGTTCAGTTCTTAATGGACCATTTTAAAACATTTATTTATTTATTTTTCACACATTTTAAAAAAATCTCTAATATAATGAGATATTATTTTATATAGCGCTATGTTTTTATACTGTAATAGTGATATTAGCGATTAAATCAATGCACACGCACTTTAAAGATAAATTATAAATGAATGTAATTTTACTGGTTTTGCCCCTCAGTCAAGTCTAAATCATTTTCAAAGTTTATTAATATTTTAAAATGATTTACAATTTCTAATTTAAATTCATTGAACTATTACTGAAGTTTACAAATATCAATTATTAATTCTATCATTCTTAATAGTATATATCTTTCTAGTTACCTCAATATGTATCTTACATCTTAGTAATCAATGATATTTCATGTTGAATCTGTTAATTATATTAAAATTTTTAAATATATAATTTCTGCTGTATCTTTTTTTTGATGCTTTCACATCTAATTCTTTTACATTTTTTCAAAGAAGTTCATAATGTGTAGTTTTCAAAAGAATTTCACAGTTTATTTTTCTCAAATTTCTAACTTTATGATAAATGTAACCCTAACATATTCATCTTTGAATAATTTTTCAATTGTATCATTACTGTCACCTGTGACAATGTAAGTTGTTGTTTGGTATGATCAAAAGTATTTTTCAAATCTATATAGTACTCAAATGTACCCCCAACACTTTATGTTTGAATGATTTTCCAATTTTAGGATTACAGTTATCCACGATAATATTAAATTTAGTTTAAAATGATCAAAAGCATTTTGCAAATCTATATAAAAACATTCTACTTTTTTTAAATTAATGAATATTTTTGGTTCATTAACCTTAATAAATGATCAGCATTTGGTATTTCAATTTAATTACATCTTAAATTTTGTCTCATAATACTTAGTTTTATAGTTTTATTTGCCATAGCACAAGCTTTAACAACATCCTGTTGCAAATAATTCAAGTAATTGATTTATTCCATTTAAATTTATCGTACAGATGCATTTTTTGTCTGAGTATAAATTCCATCTATTGACAAGTAGCCAACTGTAATGAAATGCAATATTTTATAAGGAGAGTTTGAGTGAAACAATACTAATAATAAAAACACTGATTTCTCAAACTCCAAGACAATCACCAAGATGGCTAATTATTCACAAACTAATAAAATCAGATCTTAGAAATTAAGAAAGCTCAATTAACAATATTATATAATTGCTGATACAAATGAAACATTTTTTTTAATTACAAATGATACTTCTTATATTAAAGAGCTCACTGGAATTTTTTTTAGTATTATAGAGTTTTTATATTACATATGGAATAATCTAAATTCTTCATAATTTCTACAATCATTAAGAATTAAAGTATTTTATTGAATATAGTTTACATTGATACTTATAGTTAGAATTAATATTGCTCAAATTAGATACAACTAAATGCTTTTAATAGCCACACAAAATTGATTTCAGGCACATTAGTTGAATATCTTTATTTATTAATAAAATGTAATAATATATTAGACTATACTATACAAATTAATCCTATTCATATTAGACATTATATCAACTCTATGCCACATATATTTAGGATATAAATATACAGGTTTTAAATACCTAGATCACCTAATTTGTGAAAATTTAAACCTGAAAAAAATATATTGATGAATATATTGCTTGCTTAATTGATGTGTTACAACAAATACGCATTGTTTAAACATCTGTAAGGCAATTTTGTAACTTGAAATATAATAGAAATTGGATTCAACAAGTATGAAGTGATTATGTGAAAAGGACCATGATGATTTTGTTTATTGAAATTATTAAATCAATTAATCAATAATAGTAAAAATAAAATTGATCCAAAGAGCATTTTTATATTTTTTATGTAACTAAATATCAAGAATTTAACTGCTTTTATGTCTATTATGTAGAATGTAGAACAAAAATAATATAAGATTAAAATATAACTATAAAATACCAATAGGTAATTGATTTATATCTAAATCATTTTACAACAGTCAAAGCTTAAATAAACCAATGGAATATTATAAACCTGTAGTCAAAGTAATTCATTTTTTATCTATTGAGGTTGTCTTGATTATAGATTGATAATATTCTATTGGCTTATTTATCTTTTTACATTCATAGAGTGATATATATAAAATCAAACCTGCCTAATACTATAGTAGCAAACAAAAATGCAAAACCATAAAACAATACAATACTAGATTAAATCCAAAATTTTACCAAAATCCTTACACAACCATGGTTTCATCTACTACAAATAGACCTTCTCAAGTGAAAATCAAACTAAATGAAATAACAAATATATACACACAAAACAAACCTTTCCATAATTCATTTCAAACTCCACCTTCCCTTAATATCAAAAGAAGTCTTCATAAGATTGATAGCCTCAGAATCAAGAAGATTTATCATCAAAGTCTTCTTTATTCTTTTTTTTAACTCATTCTTTTCATAAAAAATAACGGGAGCATTGTTAAATGAAATTTTATCAAGTTAATTTACTATGCAAAAAAAAAAAAAAAAGATCTGGTTGAAAATTAACTATAATTAAACTTCTTAAATATTGTAACATATGATCAAAAACATATTTTTAAATATTTTCCTGATGATTAAATTTAACTCAAGTTATATTAAGCCATAAAGATTATAAATAACAATGCCTTTGTACTCACTAAAATGGATTTCTTTTATTTTTACTGAATTTTAATATAATTCACCCTCTTCCCTCACATATATACAATATTATGGGGTGAAACTACTCTTTACACATGGGCTATAAAATTGATACGCATTTGACACCAATTTCATAAAGCATGTATGTATGAAGAATAGTTCCTTCCACATTATTACACATATATAAATTGCTTCATTATTAATTATTACATATATATGTGTGTCTATGTATATCAAAATTTTACTAAAACATCAGAATATTATTTTTAAAGTTTGTGCTGTTTAGTGAATGACATGAATAACTATTTATAGAATAAAGAAAATAAAATGTAAGCCTTGGGGAATTATTTATTAAAACTTATATCAATTATTTGTCTTTGATATTTTTATTAAGTCTTCTTATATTAAATGGTGTTATATTGTTATTTTTCACATTTTATTAATTTATATGACAAGTAAAAGAGATTGAGATATTTTTTTAAACTCAGAATATGATTGAAAATTATAATAATAATAATAATTATTATTATTATTCTTTCTTAAATGCTATATCTTGTATGGGCACTGAAAAGTATTCATTTATTATTTAACACTCATTAAAGCGCATGTACAGTAGCTGTAAAAGGCTGATATTTAGTGAATAATAATAATAATAATAATAATAATAATAATAATAATAATAATAATAATAATAATAATAATAATAATAATAATAATAATAATAATAATAATAATAATAATAATAATAATAATAATAATAATAATAATAATAATAATAATAATAATAATAATAATAATAATAATAATAATAATAATAATAATAATAATAATAATAATAATAATAATAATAATAATAATAATAATAATAATAATAATAATGTCACTGCATTTAAATTATTGCTGATAAATTTGATGTGACCTCATCTTTTTAAGTAGAATTGTATTTTTCCATATGTCATAGCATCGTCCAGGAGGCGAACCCATAACAACCGTCTGCAACCAACTGCTTGCTTGCAAGGCAGCTACGCTGACCTCTCGGCTAACAATGCTTTGTACACTGAATTCTTGATTTTTGACATAGTTAAATAGATGTATTTTTTCATAGATATACTATCTCTTTGTATGACTCTTCCAGCTTTATTTTAACATCTGCTGAGTCACGTATGTAAACATGTATAACTTTACAGAAAACTGTATTATAGTTAAAATCATATTTCCTTGCCAATTATTAGTTTTTGATGTTCATCAGTGAGAATCATATTATTTATGTGTTTGTCAGGTGTCAAACATTCTGTAAGCACAATCTGACACTAACATCATTTCAGATAAATATATTAATATATTAAACTAGAGCTTCTTTCTAACGCAAATATATACTGTAAATCTCAGTTAAAGATTAATATATCTGTTATATAATTATATGAAAACATCTAAAATAATTTCATCTCTCTTTTTCCTTATGTAAATAGTTTAAGATATATTTCAAATGCCATTTCACAACACATTTTTGAAATCTTATCTTTTTAGAGGTCTTTATTCATATGTTTCAAGAGTATATAGTGGAGTGATATATATATATATATATATATATATATATATATACTCTATATATATATATATATATATATATATATATATAATATAAATAAAATGTCCATTAATTAAAACAAAATTGTAATTATAATAAAAATAATAAATTTAACAGTAACAAACTATTATAAACGATCCTTAAATCTGCAGAAGTATTTTCAGTTAATTTCTTAAACCTGCCTCAACTGCCATTATATTAAAAAACAAACAAAGCGGAAGTGAACGTCATCAATTCAAATCCCATGAATCTCGTATTTTAATGTTAGCAGCTTGTCTATTTATTAAATGCATTTTATTCTTATTTATAAAAAATGCCTCCTTAATTTTTATTTTATTATGGTTTCTCTCTTCATGGAGAATTTTCACATTTTCAAAATCAAATTTAAATTTATATTTACGTTTTTTCATGATCAAAGAAAACTGAAGGAGACATTAAATTACCATTATTTTTACTTTTTACACGCTTATATAACAATTCATGCTCCCTCAATCTCTTCTCAATACTGCACCTGGAATCACATATATATGATAGCATACAATCACAAAAAATTTGATATATGACATTACTTTTCTGCTTGACAGGTATGACATCCTTAGAATTATTGACTAATTTATTAATATTGTTTGGAACATAGAATGAAACATTAAACACATTCTTATATATATCCTTAAAAAATTTCACTTGTGAAAAGTATTGCTTATTTGTTCCATTTTATAACCAACATCAAGCAGTTCCTTGGCAAATATCTCAATATTTTTCAATTTATTACTTTGGTAATGACATAATTTTTTATTACGAAACAAAAAAGATCTAAAACTTGCCATCTTATGCATAATTGGTACTTTTGATTTACAATTTATATATCCTCTTTTTTGTAGTGGCTTAATTATTAATTTATAATTTAATATATTGTTATCTCTTGCAATAATTAAATCTAAATATTTAATATTTTTGTCCTGTTCCTTTTCAATAGTCAATTTCAAGCCATTCGACTTATTTAATTCCTCTGCAAGCAAATTTATAGTATTAGTATTTCCACAAACAAAAACAGCATCCACATAACTTTTGTAAATTTTAATATCTCCAAAAGTACACATATTTAAATACTACTTTCATATGTAGATAAAACAAAATTGCAAACTTGTGCAACTACAGGCAGACCCACAGGCCAACCTTTAAACATTTTATAATATTGACCGTCTAAAGATACAACAATGTTATCATCAAAAAGTTTTAAAGAATCAACAATAAATTTTATCATATATTTACAAATACTTTTTACTTTTTAGTAGATATTAAAATTTACAAGAGATATGTGGATGCTGTTTTTGTTTGTGAAAATACTAATACTATAAATTTGCTTGCAGAGGAATTAAATAAGTTGAATGGCTTGAAATGGACTATTGAAAAGGAACAGGGCAAAAATATTAAAAATTTAGATTTAATTATTACAAGAGATAATAATATATTAAATTATAAATTAATAATTAAGCCACTACAAAAAAGAGATATAAATTGTAAATCAAAAGTACCAATTATGCATAAGATGGCAAGTTTTAGATCTTTTTTGTTTCGTAATAAAAAATTATGTCATTACCAAAGTGATAAACTGAAAAATATTGAGATATTTGCCAAGGAATTGCTTGATGTTGGTTATAAAATGGAACAAATAAACAATACTTTATATCAATTTTAAAAAAATTATAATGGTTTAAAGGAAATGAAGATTAATAGTATACAATGGATATCTATTCCATTTATTTCAAATCCACAAGTGAAATTTTTTAAGGATATATATATAAGAATGTGTTTAATGTTTCATTCTACATTCCAAACAATATTAATAAATTAGTCAATAATTCTAAGGATGTCATACCTGTCAAGCAGAAAAGTAATGTCATATATCAAATTTTTTTGTGATTGTATGCTATCATATATAGGTGAATCTAGGTGCAGTATTGAGAAGAGATTGAGGGAGCATGAATTGTTATATAAGCATGTAGAAAGTAAAAATAATGGTGATTTAATGTCCTCTTCAGTTTTCTTTGATCATGAAAAAACATGTAAATATAAATTTAAATTTGATTTTGAAAATGTGAAAATTCTTCATGAAGAGAGAAACCATAATAAAAGAAAAATTAAGGAGGCAATTTTTATAAATAGGAATAAAATGCATTTAATAAATAGTCAAGCTGCTAACATTAAAATATAAGATTTATGGGATTTGAATTGATGATGTTTGCTTCCACTTTGTTTTTTGTTTTGTTTTTTAATTTAAGGGCAAATGAGGCAGATTTAAGAAATTAACGAAAAGTACTTCTGAGGATTTACAGATTGTTTTTAATAGTTTGTTACCATTAAATTTATTATTTTTATTTTATATTGTGCCGGACGAAAGATTTTTGTTTCGTATATCCTGACCATGAGGGCGCCACTAGTTCGAAAATCGGAACTAGACATTTATTTTAAGGGTGGGCAGGATATATGAACATGAATGTGCCAGACTAAACCCAGGGAGAGCAAAAGCTAATGAATGTGGTCCAGACAATTGAGAAAACACTGAAACAAATGTCAGCCAAAATACTTATAAGAACTTTTTAAATTTATTAAACATAATAACAAAATAAACATAGAACTTGATACATTTACTTAGCAGATCTTAACATTGAGTGTATGCGAGCAGAACTATGTTAAATACCCAGGCAGATAAGTTCATTTCTTACCTATAACACAATAATGGCTTCTATCTTCTTGCTAGCGGTTTCCCCAACCCATTCCCTTTTCCCTATAGAGATTTAGTAAGATGGATGTTTGTGGAGAATAACGGGACAGCGCAGACAAGCTTTTCTTAGTCCAGAAAAGAAATGTTGGAACCAAGAATGTCATAATTCTGCAAAACGCTCATGGACAAGTACATTGAAACGAGCCAAGGTTAGTCTCACACAAGAAAGAAACATGAATTATGCAATCTGAATTATAGCAAACAAATCTCTACCAAAAATAAATAAATCATATATCCTAGAAATCGCTAGCCAAAACCAAGTTTGGATTCAGTTTAACGCCGAAGCAAACAAACAAACAAAAATAAAAGAAAACTACTAAGGTCGGTCTGAGCATTTAACAAGGGTTAATCATAAAACTGAGAAATTATTAAGCATATAAAATATCACTCGCCCTACACTCTCGAACAAGCAACATTTTAAGATTGAAAATCTTGCTACTAAGATTGTAATGTAAAATAAACAAAAATACATATAATATTTAAATTGATAAATTACACATCGTAAATATAATTTCTTTTTAAGATTAAGCTGAGATTTGCGAGAGACTTAATTAGAGATTTAGCCCTGATTTTGATATGGAAAGGTAAGTTACCTGGAGATAATATTAATTTCTGTTGTTCACACAAAGCTCGGTTTATAGAGTCCTTCTACAACGGATGTTATTTACTACAAGTTCAGAAGTCTGGAGGCATTATCGGGATCCACTCTGGACTTGACAGTTAGGTCATGATGGAATTCACAATTTGGAGCTCCGGAGGTTCATCTTTGGAATGGCTCAGCCCATCATGTTGTTGAGATTCTTCATGGTGTATATTACAGGCATGGCATCTGAATGACTGCTATTATCGTGGCAAATAGAGTTATTGTCGGTCAACAGAAATTCAATTTGGTGATTCCCGTGGCACCAATATAAAAAAAAAATTAGTCACTTTCATCACAATGCAACAGTTCAATAACAGCTAAAATCTGGATCGATCCTCAATAAGAAGCTGAGCAATAAAAACTGAATGAACAGAATAGTCTCTTTGAATCCTCCTCTCTAATCAAACAAAAAAAAATTACCCAGCTATTTATGTCCTTTCTTATCTCCCACACAATCTTAATTAGAAAAACAATCTTACAAAAATGATTATTATTTTTTTTTATAAAAAAAAATACAAAACTAAATCTCAGCTTTAAAATACATCAACATTAAATTTTTTTTTTTTAGTTTAAATAAAATACATATAAGAGCACTAATTAAACTTTGTTTGCTTTTAATTATTTTAAAAGAAAACAAGCGTCATAAAAAAAATATTTTATATTAAAATCAACTTAGAATTAAAAATATAAGATTTCAAAATAAATAAGTATGTGTGTTATTGCACATATAAAACTGTTTTTTTTTTTTTTTTTAATTTACATGATAGAACCCTTGAATCGGATAAAGTATCCAGTTCAACTGCCCCTTCACGCCAACAAAAAATAATGTGTCAGACAAATTCATTCTTTACCATATATAAAAACATTTCAACTGTTGGTAAAAAAATTGAAAGTGAATTTTTTAAACTGAATTTTAATTAAAGCTTTTGAAAGTTTTAGTGAATTTTTCTATAGAAGCACTCATTCTGTTCAATACATGGATGCTTCATCCCTAATATATATATATATATATATATATATAAAATAAATAAAATATCCATTAATTAAAAACAATATTGTAATTATAATTGAAATAATATTTTTAACGGTTTACAAACAATTACAAACAATCCTTAAATCCGTAGAAGTACTTTCGGTTACTTTTCTAACCTGCCTCAACTGCCATTAAATTCAAAAACCAAAAGCGGAAGCAAACATCATCAATTCAAATTCCACGAATCTCATATTTTAATGTTAGAAGCTTGCCGATTTATTAAATGTGCTTTATTCCTGTTTAT
The DNA here is from genome assembly GCA_028023455.1 of Epiperipatus broadwayi. Taxonomy (NCBI): domain Eukaryota; kingdom Metazoa; phylum Onychophora; class Udeonychophora; order Euonychophora; family Peripatidae; genus Epiperipatus; species Epiperipatus broadwayi. Next base: position 14,980 of record JAQFVV010007346.1, on the reverse strand, counting down.
AAAAATTGCCTCTTTAATTTTTCTTTTACTATGGTTTCTCTCTTCATAAAGAATTTTCACATTTTCAAAATTAAATTTAAATTTATATTTACATGTTTTTTTGTGATCAAAGAAAACTGAATGAGATATTAAATCACCATTATTTTTATTTTTTACACACTTTCGTGATCAAAAAAAACTGAAGGAGATATTAAATCACCATTATTTTTATTTTTTTACACGCTTATATAACAATTCACATTTGTTATATAAGCGTGTAAAAAATAAAAATAATGGTAATTTAATATCTCCTTCACTTTTCTTTGATCACGAAAAAACATGTAAATATAAATTTAAATTTAATCAAGTTAAACCTGGTATTCCTAGTCAATCTATTTTATCTTCAATTGATTCAACATGTTTAGCTATTGGAAATTGGTCTTTTATGTATGAAACAGATGATAGAATTACTATTCGTAATTCAAATAATCAAAAACAAGCTATTATCTTACAAAAAGATTTGCCTGGTTTTATTTTTGAATCCAATCAAGATAATAAACATTCTTATAATGCTGAAACTTTACTTGACACTGAATTTTTTACTGGTTGGATATCTCAGATTCCTAATGATGGAACAGAAAAGTATCCTATTAACCTTATTTTAGAGGAGACAATATCAACTCCACAAATAAATTCCATTAAAACAATTATGAATGATACAATGCAGATTAAGATCAACAATCAACAAGAAGAACTTCAAACTTACTTTGAATGTAATGATGATACCCAGAGTAAATAATTATTAGTTCAGTTGATTACTACAGAAGAAAATTATCAAAACCACTTTGATATTACACAACAGAGTAAAGATATAAAGAATCAGCATAACATTTATGGAATGGTTAGTTTAAATCCATTAAATTCAAAAGGAATTGTGGAAATGAATGAAGCAAAGAGTTTCCAAAACACACAAGTCATGGAGATGCAACAAACAGAGATAAGACATAAGACTCAAGATAATAAAAAAATAGAAAATGAAGTAGTGAATGATTTGGAAATTGTTGTTAAAGATCTTGATAAGATAAATTACCCTAACCCAGAATCTATTTTGTCACATCAGGCATTGTTTGAGACAAGGAATGATTCTCTCAAAACTAATATAGATACCTACGAAAATATTAAAAAACAGAATCTTAGAGAAAATCATTTGGAAGTTATTCAAAAAGATCCACAACAAATAATTGACTCTTATTATAAATTAAATTTTCAGTATTATATAATGCCTGAAACTGAAAATTACTTTATTAATATTAATTTAGAAGAATTAAATTTAAATACTTGTAGAGTTAATCATAAAAATCAATCATTAACCTCTCAGATGAATGTTTCAGAGATACAAAAAGGTCACACATTTCATAAATTATGTAATACTTATGAAGGTCCATTTACATTCATTAAACACATGAATGATATTGCTTAATGAAGATAAGCACTTATTATGGAAGGACTTTCAAGGATTATGACTATTTGAAAATGAACAGATAATGAATAATGATTGAACCCATTATAGTTTGTTTTAAAAAAATGTATATGTAGAAATTTTGATGACATAAACATTGATGAAGGAACTAATGTTTATTGAAATTTAATCTTTGGTTATTTTATCTAGAATAGGAAGTAGACGAAATGGTTAATATGATAAGGTAATAAAATAACATAATTTATAAATTTATAAAGTATAAATATACAATTATAGATATATATATGTATATAAGTATGTATAGGAAGAATACTTAATAGTCTTAAAGAAATATTCTCACCCATCCGACTACACTTTCATCAAACTATACCTATACAATTTAAAAAATATAAACCTATGTTTAATAAACCCAAAATAAATGAAGAAAAAGACATTTTACAAGCTCATAAACAACTTATTAAAATGGCAGGTAATAGAAGTCAGAATAAAAAAAATGTATTTATGAGTTTAAAGTTGGAGATAAAGTATTGATAAAGACTTTCCATCCCAGTAAACCATTAGAGAATAAATATTATAAATTCTACAACACATATGAAGGACCTTATACTATTGTTAAAATGGCAGGTCCAAATGCATTTTGGATTAACCAAGAAGGAGAGATTCATGGTACGTATAATTCATGAATTTTAAAACCTTATTTTGGCTGTTTATAATGATATACAGAGAAGTAAGATGAACATCAAGATAAGTATATGGGTAGTGTAAACCGCACAGTTGTATAACAAAAAATAGAGATCAATGTAATAAAGAAAAAAAATAGTTAAGAACATTAGCTTTGATGAGGGTATTCTTTAATGCCTTAAAATAAGTAAAAACAATAAAGTCAATTCATATTAATAAATGGATACTCTAATATTTATTTAGACCTTTTCAAATCCATAAGTCTTAGAGAAGCAGGAATAAGGCTAATAAATATATTTGTGTTATCCAAGAAGGAAACACATTATTTTATTTTATTTATTTTTTAAAATTTTAACCATCAAAGTGCTTAATTTTTGATTATTATCAAAAGAATAATAAAGCCCAAGTATTAGGAAGATATAACAGTTAAAAAATTATTCAACCCTTTATAAAATCCAAATATAAATGTAATTTAATTATAAGAACATATTAAAATATTTGTAAGTGTTTAAAATTTTAACTTAAATTAAAATTTTAATTCTCAAATGGAAGGGGAAATATAATAGTGAAACAGTAAGATTCGTATTCGAATCTTAAGTTTCACCTTTTTCTGTCGTCTCTCACTGACCGGTCTATCCCGCCCAAATTTAAACTTTTTGATATCGAATTGTGTGTGTAACAATATTAAAAATGTATAAATATATGTAGAATTCAGCTTAAACATGCACACATTTCGATCTCAAATTAAACGCAATAAATAGGGATAAAATAATATAATTTAGATTTCTTTTAGTTATATAATTTTGTATAATTTTAATCATTTATTTTGGATTATAAAGTTCGTATTTATTGCTTTGTTTAAATTTCGTTTAGTAATAATTCTAAAAATATCTGATGTAATATTTAATTAAAAGTTAAAATAATCTTATGTTCCCTTTTTGTTTTTGAAATTTAAAAGCATCGGTCAGTGATAGATAATAGATTAATTAAAGAAAAATTCCACAAAAATAATTAGTAAATGTAAAATGTAAACAATAGAACGGCAGCTTTTTTTAATTAAAAAAAACCAACTAAATGCATTGATTATCCTCAGGGCAGATTAAATAGAACCTAAAAATATCTTAACAAAAATGTGAAAGATCAAGATAAAAAAAGAGAGGCCATCTTAGACTTGGTGGAGACATTCACTTAAACTTTAGCTTTGCTCTCGATCACTGAGAGTCTCCAAAAATATAAAAATAATTGGTTCCTGCCAAGGTATGACCGAGTAAAGCACCTAGATTATTCTCCATCGGGAGGTGACCTATCGGATGCTGAACTTTCATTGCCCGTCATAAATTCACCATGAAGATCTGCTGCCTGAAATGAATGAGAAAGCTGCTGCTGCCATGAAATTAAATGAATATCTAAATACAAGAAAGACTTGCCACTCGTGGACTTTTTGCTGCTAAACTAATGGAATCAGAAAACTTCTTATAAAACAGGTACCTGTCTGTGTTCAAACTCTAGAGTACTCTAATAATATGCTATAGCTCTTCTTCATACTACTTATCTAAATTATAAAATGTAAAACTACCATATGTATAACTAAAACTGAATAATTAATTTAATATGTTAATTTCTCTAATAATCTAGCTTACCTCACTCTGTCTTTCTTGGGTGCGTATTTCTATAATCTACATTTCTATCTATAGTTATTATTTAATTATTGCATGCTCATAATTATTTCAATTTTCAAAGTTCAAATCTATGATCGCTTAAAACAATGAATGCGTGTCAAATTTTCATTAATATTTACTTTCTTTAATAACTTAACTTTCATATAAATCGACACGCATTCAATGCTTCATTTATTGTAATGCAGGGGTCTACTACTTCGCAAATGGCTGACGTATTAGTTATAATAATTCCCAATTTATATATATGTTTTGTATTTACTAAATCATCATGAATAATTCCAGAAAATTACATTTCTTTGAGAGTCACCAACGTTCTTTAGTAAATGTTGATAATGTCGGGCCGAATTAGAAATCCATTTAAATCTTATCATAATCGTTTATAAGTATACATGTGTTACGTTTTAGAGACACGATGACCCATTCCGCCGTAAATATTCCTGATTCTTCAGGGTTGAAATTAACCCCAGTTGTCCTACACAAGCGGGCATAATGGGTGCTGCCATAGGATTTGACAATGTCATGCAGCCAGCCGGCAAATCACGCCACGTACCGCTTGTCCCTGGTTATGCTTATGTGACACCTTACTTCGTCGGACCGAGGCAGAGACCAGTCTGATATTCTTATAAACCCATTCGCGGCATTGCAGTTTCGATATACTGCCATTCCATATCGCCTTTCTAAAGCGTACCACGTGTTCCTTTGCTCAATTCTATTATTCTATATATCACTCCGCCTCTGCATTATCTTCATAATTCACTCTCAAATAAATGTTTGCCCTTAGTTATAAATAAATATTTTAATTAAATAAATATATGTCTGCCATTACTCTTATAACCCATACTTTAGACTCTTGCATTGCAAAGGTATAAATCCCTCCATGCATGCATTAGAAATACTCACTCGAGAATTTTAGGTAGCTAGATTACGCCTTCAAATAAATGTATTTCTTTTGTAAACATTTCAGTATCGGAAATACCGTTACTGAAAGTCTCAATGTAAAATAATGTCTAAATAAATAAATGTATTCTTTAAAATATAGTCATGTCGCACATTCCGCTACCGAAGCTTTAAATCCACAAAATATTATTAGATTGTTTTATTAAAATGTATTAATAAATAATTTTAAACTATACGTCTGCAGTTACGTTTCATTCATTCGATACCCATTCTATATACTATTTCCTCGATTATGTAAATATGAATGTTTAATTAATATTAGTTTGATTATTGGCTAACTCGAGAATAAAATCATGAGTCTCTTGCATATCCCTGACCACCGTGCCTAAGGAAATATTTACTAATGTCGCATCAGATGCGTTGTTTCGTGGATTATATTGTGGAACCGATAAACTATGTTCGAACACAGTACCACGGGTGGCTTTGCTACTCGATGGTGCTGCTGTTCTGTATGGTGGTCGAATTCTGCACTATGTTTTTGAGTCACACGTTTTCTGACCGTTACAATAGTAACTTTCAGTTATTATTAACTTAACATACTTTTATCTCTAATGAAATTATTTATAAATATAAAATCTATTTGAATATTTTAATATGTATACATATACATATATAGTATTTATATATACATGTGAACTTTAAATAATACATACCTTAATGTCAAGCTTTTAAGTAACTGTCAGATTTGAAATTAAAGATAAATAGTTTTATATATATATATATTTTATTATTAGATCTTAATATTTATTGATAACAATTAATATTTAAATTAAGCATGAAAATGAAACAAAACACACGATGAGATTCATTCTGTCTTTAGTTATTGAAGAGAAGAAAAGAAAATGATTTATTTTTAAATAATTTTTTTTTTTATAAATATTACTATTCAATGTTTGGAATTAAATATTAACTCTTCTAAATTAAGATCTATGGATTAAAATATTACAAGGAAAATATTTTAATTTTGTATTAAATCTTAAAAGGAATAGCAATATAAAAGAAAAGAAAATCTGTTTGAGTTTTTTGGAAAGTACATTATTTTAACACTTCGTTATTAAACAAATATATATATATAAATTTAAAATAATTATATATATGAAGAAATCTTACAATGTGGAGTGAGTAAAATAATTTTATATTGTAAAGGTTTCGAAACCAGCTTTCATGCAAACTTGAAATATTTGTTGTATAGAAGGTCTAATAATAATAGAAAAATGGAGAATAAGAACATCAATTTTTGAAGGATATATAGTTTATCTTATATCAACCAAATCTTTGGATACCAATGGATTTATATATACTTTGCAGGAGAACTCCATTAGGATTATGAGAACATAAAGACCTATTCTTAACTCTGAAAAATAAGTTTTTCTTTATTTATTTATATATAATAATAATAATAATAATAATAATAATAATAATAATAATAATATTATTATTATTATTATTATTATTATTATTATTATTATTATTATTATTATTATTATTATTATTATTATTATCTCAAATTTGGCATCATTTCATTTTAAATAGGAATATCCAAATTTAATATTATAAACAAATTGAAAGCTTAACACAATTCATCAAAATTAGATGAAGGATAAAAAAAAAAGGTTACTATTTAACAGATGTTTAAATTAAGATTATATTATTTTTACTATATAATATAATAAACGTTTAATGTATTTATTTTATTATAAATGCATATAATATATAAGTTATACAATTGTAAATAGTACTTATATATTAATAATTGTAAAACAATTGAATAAAAATTGTAAATAAATTAATAAGATATTTAAATTATTAATTTTAAATTTATATATATTGTTTTTATATATCTCTTAATTTATATTATATTCTTTACTTTTGAATAGTTTATTATAACATAGAATTTTATCATAGCATGTTAGATGAGAATATTATTTATTAATATTTTTAAATGGTAAAATTCATCCTTATTTATTTATTAATATTTTATTATCTTTTACATTATATTTTTTATTGTTTATTAAATATTGAGTTATTAACCTGATCTCTTTGTCTAATCATTATTAAATTATATTATATACATATGTTAATATTATAAATATCATACGAATATCAATTATTAGCATATTAAATAATGACTTATTTTGAAATCATCCCTGAAAAGAGGTAATTGCAAATTCTCCATGAGTTTGAATATCGTGGCATAATGATGATTGAAAGAGGGGTGAGAGATGGATGAACTAGTCTAAATTATATCAAAATTTATTTAAAAATTATTGAGCTAGCATAATAAAGATGGATGTAATCATGGACTTAGTATTTCATCGATTCATTTCTAGCATTCTACCTGAAGACCTAAAGTCCAATTGTAATGAAATGCATATCCTCTTTCTGGTGAAAACCGGCATCCCATTATAATATATATAATGTAACATTATATTTTGTTACCAATGCCATCATGGTATAAAAAGTTTACAATAGATAGGGAGATCAAGTTATATGTGTAAAACCAAGGGTAATCTTCCATAAAGTCAATAAGCAATTCCTTTTTTTAAGACTTCAAATATTAGTTTTGAATATTTTCAAATATTAAATATTGCATTTTTTTATAATAGTTTAACAAACAATTAATGAATTGTTTTAGTAATATCTATAAATCCAGGTACACATAGAATAGTGTTTGTGAGTAAACAGTCAGATCATAAGTAGTCCACCATTGGTAAATTGGAATATTTAAAACAAATTCAAAATGAAAAAAATGTCAATTAAATCAGAAGTGATAGTAATTATAAATATGTAAAATTATGTACAAAAGATTAGCAAATTTTCTTATTGGCCAGACTGAGTAAAAATTCAAGTGATTTTATTTGTCAAATATGATTCTAGTCCATTTTTATTTCCAACTATATTAATGTACAATATCAGAATTGTTTTCATTCAGCTTGTAAAAATTGAATTATTTTACATTTAAATTGTTTAAATGTAATGAAAATTTTAAATAACATTAATAGCTAAAGAAAAATATAAGGAAAACATAAGAAAAATAGCCTGCAGTAAAACAAAAGAATTATATTTCAACCAATTGTAATGTGAAATTGCCATTGATTTCTCATCCTAGAAATTACAATGCTGATTATTGATTTTTCTTGTCTTTTTTTCCATCTAAAATTAAATATTTTAATTAAAAATCTAAATCTAGCCACATTATTAGTCAATATAGGATAAAAAATAATCATAAAATACATATGTATTTTTGAACAATAGTTGTGTTTTGCTAGTTGTTACCAAATGTCATTGATATGCAAATAGCGGTCAAACATTATTCACTTGTTTTGAATAGTTGCCAAATGTTATTCACTATTTTTGATTATTTTGCTTGTAAAATTTAAAAATTTTCAAATCAAAGTTTATATTTAGGTAAATTAATGTAAAAATTATGGGAAATATATTTATTTACGTTCAAAATCTATTATGAAAGCATAAAACATTTTGGCATGAATTCTGACTTTGACAGTTAGAAATGCCTAGTCAACAATGGCCAATGTTGACAGTCAGCATTTTGCAGTACCTTATAAAAAGAGGCTGGACAATATGACAATAGACATCAAGGAAAAATTGATTTTTTTGCAAAAACACTGCCAAATGTGGATTATTTTGGAATTAAAATTTTAAATATAAATTAAGCTACGAATTTACAATAAAATAAGCATAAAATGAAGAATATGTGACCAAAAATGGCTGAGAGAAGGCGCAAAATATAGATGTAACATTTTTTTTTGTAATAATCAGACAAGTGTTTATAACAGGACCTAAAACCTAATGAAATTATTGATGTTAAAATACTAATAAAATTTTATTGATCTGGTAATGTTTTTTGACAAATATTTATTGCTCTAATAAGCTTTATTAATTAATAGATAAATGCACTTTTATTTATTTCTTTATAAGAAATTGATATTAAATATTTTTTTATTGTTTTATATTTCAAAAATGAATACACATTCATGCCAATTGAAAGAAAAAACCATAGGATCTCATTTCATCATTTACAGTACTCCGGAGATGCCCTGTAAATCAAGTATATGAAGGGATGCATTGTGGAGAATTTTGATGTCATCGGAGAAAACTTATAAATACCAGTAAATTAAAATGAGAGGTCAATTTATAAAATTTTTAGTGTAGTGCAAGATCAGTCATGTTTTTATTCAAAATCACTATTTTTGTACCTATCTACCCAAGGATGATGTGGTAAGAAAAACATTATCTAGGACCATTTCAATAGCAATGATGGATATATTTTCAACTAAAATATAAAAGGAAAAACAACACTTTTTTAAATTTGAAGTTTGCAACATTGAAATTCTAGAATATCCGACTAAAGTTTGTTTAAAGGACTAAATGGCTAAATTGTTGCTGTCCAATTACAAAGGAATATGCTTTTAAAATGTGTTCCAATAAAATTTTGAATGATTATCTCAGAATCATATCAGTAAAGGAACCTCTTGGCAAAGGATATTGGAAGTGCCTCATGTATAAGGAAATAAATAACATATTGTTATATAATAGAAACGATTGAAATAATTTTTTTAAAACATCATAAGCATAATAGCGGGTCCAGTGATCGAAGTACTTGTTTTGACAAAGAATTACTTGAAGATTTTAAGTGTTTATTTGTATGATTATCAAAAGAATCAAGTAGATTAAAGGAATTCAAGATATACATTTAATATTTGGGATCAATATTTTTCAAAATGGATTAATTTGATTGCATTTTATTTTAATCTTCAGTAAATGTGAAAAATAAATAGTGCTACAAATTATTAAATGTGCTGTCATTTGCGAGCCATATTACTGATAAATTTGGGAATGTTCAATATTGTATAGCCATATTAATTTATATGTTTGATGAATTAGTTAATTATGTTTTAATAAATAGTTTAATAAATTATTAGAGTAGTCAATGTATCAAATATAATTACAAACCTCCATCGGAAATCCACATAGTATATTTTATATTCGATATTTAAGGGTATAATGTGATAGATAAGTGAAGATGAATTTTAGATTAAATCTTTGTTAATGGAGAGGGATTACATTTTTTTAACCATCATTTTAAAATTATTTAAAAATAAATATTAAGTTATATTTTATCATATGTGATTTTTCTTCTAAAGTTCCGTTCTTGATCCATGTTTGAGTAAAACTATCTAGAAGAAGTAGTACATTTTCAGGATGAAGATTATTTATATTTGGTTAACCAATAATATGTGTTAAAATATATGCTATAATTAATTTAAAATTACCAGTTGAGATTTTCTGCTATAATATAATTTATATACCAGTTCCTCTAGTATAGTGGAGATGTATTAAAATACTCTTGCATAGGTGTTTGTAAAATAAACCTTACAATAATAAAATTTGAATTCAAACTCATGTGGATAAAGAAAATGACAAATATGTTAAGTAATACATTTATACTTTTGAGATACTTAATTTGATATGTTCAAAGTAAAAATTGGGATGAAATATTGCAATCCATCTCCTATAACATTTATATTGTATTGCCACATCAACCATGAGTTTATACATCAAATGTATAGATATAATCAATACACCACTTTACACTTCAAAATTGTCGAAAAAATTTATCTTTATTATCTGTTGTTTTAGGAGATAATTCATATTATAAATATTTATCTATAATATTTGTTGTCAAATAGTGCTGAATTGTATTTATTATTAATATATTGTTTTGTTATTTACATGAAATAAACAATTTTGGGTACTCCAATATTGGTTGTCTTTGAACATCATCTTACCGTTTAAGCTCCGGTTCAGACATCACATTGCTGATTTATTTAATGTCACTTAAAATATTTTATTGTATTTGCTATTTGATTCCAATAAGTTAAAAGTAGAATGCATACATAAAAAATTTGTGAAATGCATATTCATCTTGATTGTAGTAAATGTTTATTAAAGTAAAGTTCTAGGATAATTATTACAATAAGTCGTAATGAATATTTAATTTTAGATAGTCGGTGAATAAATAAAAGAAAATTGTATAAATCATTTAGTAATAAACTGGTGATTGTTGAAATATTATAAAAATTATATATTATATTTTAAAAGTTTAGTAGTGAAACAGTAAGATTTGTATTCAAATCTTAGTTTCACCTTAATTCTGTCATCGCTCCACCTCTCATCCATTATTATTAGTTTACATAGGTCCTGACCTTGAATATTGGACTTTGTGCATAATACTATAACGACTATTTACAGTTATTTAAAAACAACTTATATATGCACACACTCCAATGTTGTCTATGTTAAAATAACACACTGCAAATGATTATTAGATTTGTCGTGCGATTTAATAAAATCTATCATCCGATAACTGCGCCCTCTATTTTTAAAAAACTTAACTGTATCCAAATTGATATAAGTGTATGTAACTATATGTAAGTATAAATGGTAATAAAAAATAAAAAAAACAACAACTTACATTTAGGATCCGCGTGTGTCGAACTACGTCATTCTCACTATGTAATTGCAAAGTATATCTAACTATAAATGTATTTTTTACATGAAGATAAATAAATAAAATGTATGTAAGAAAACTGACTTCTTTAGGCTGTATTTAGTCTCACCCGAAAATTCCCTGCTGTAAAAATTATGAACTACTGTACTTTGTTTATGTGTCATTTTTGACATGTGTAAAATTCTGAACTACTTTCGCTTTATTGCGTGGAATTTTGTCTTGATAAAAAATGGCAGGTAGAGTCCCTATCACAACCATAGTGCCTCCAAATGAGATCATGGATATTGCGGATGTTCTGTCAGAAACATGGAACACTCGTCATCTGATAGAACAATTGCCTACTGCGGAATTGATCATCAAGTGGCTGGCCAGGAGGCATCTGTTAAAGAACAGCATGCTATGTCTGTGTTGCACTATTGAATTGCTGGTAAAATATTCAGCCAGCATAGATGGTGTTAGATGGCAATGCAGAATGTGTGACCAGCGTACAGCAGTAAGAAGTGGCTCATTTTTTTTCCGCAGACATCTGGCTTTGAACACCATTGTTCGGATAGCATTTTACTGGGCATATAATTTGCCTATTCACATGATCATTCACGAGACGGAGGTGAGTGAACGAGTGATCATAGACTGGTGTAATTTTTGCAGGGAAGAATGTGCTACATATTTGCACAGAAATCCACCACTTCTCAGTGGATTTGATGCCAACGGAGAACCACAAATAGTTGAAATAGACGAGTCGTATTTCTTCCACCGAAAATACAACAGAGGTGCATTCAGAGAAGGCCGTTGGGTGTTCGGTGGGCTAGAAAGAGGCTCAAAAAATGTTTCCTATCTGAAATAGCAGACCGATTGGCTGACACTTTAGAAGCACTGATCCAGCAACACATTTTTCCTGGAACCTGTATTATCAGTGACGGCTGGCATGCTTACAATAATACTAGCGGTCTTTCGAATGGTGTCTATATCCCCTCTGTCGTCATGCATCAACAGAACTTTGTTGACCTGGATGATGAGGATATACACACAAATAATGTTGAAAATCTGTGGATGAGAGCAAAGCATAAGCTCAAATACCAATTTGGGATGAGCAGACCTTTGTTCTCATCCTACCTGGAGGAATTTTCTTTCAGAAATCTGCACGAATGCGATGACGTTTTCATGCATTTCCTCATTTGTGTGGCTTCCTACTCCTCCTAAAAATGTAAGTTAATTTTTTGGTTATTTATTCTTCTTTATGTAAAAACATTTAGAGTTAATATACGTCATTTATTTACAGTTCTATATACAGCAAAGACCGCTATAAGTGAAAAATACGCATGTAAATGTAAGTTTTTTTTTCCTTTTTTTAAATTTTTTTATTACCATTTATACTTACATATAGTTACATACACTTATATCAATTTGGATACAGTTAAGTTTTTTAAAAATAGAGGGCGCAGTTATCGGATGCTAAAAGTCAGGATTACCATTATTATTTAGATCTGATTTATGTAATACTTAAATTATAAATCTAAATAGTTCTTTTAAATTGTAAATGTAAAGATATTTTGGGATCCACTAGATGGCACCAATCTGCTTTCATTTCTTCACATCTACTCATTTTAAAAAGTTTATTAAAAATATTAAATCAAAAAAGTCTTTCAATCCAAGCTGCTCATCAGAGCAGGTAAGCTTTTTTTTTGTGTTATAATATATTATTTACAAAAATGAGTCATAGCTATAATCTCCTAGAAAGGGAAAACGTCAGGTCAACCCGGCTAACAAGATTGCACAGCGTTAGTAACGTAAAGCAATCTATTTCCATGCCTAACATAAGCCCTAATGAAAAAAATAATAATATAAGCTATCAAAATTACTCTAAATCGGTTGATACAAAGCAGGAAGGCCTTAGCTTTCTTAATAAAAAAAAAGTAAAAGCATTCAGCAATCAAAAGAAACTCTTGTGAATCCAAACAAAAATAACACGACTGCAACTTCTAAAATGCAAAAAGTTGTTACGGTAAATTCGACCGTAAACCTTAAAAAAATCAGAAATTCCCACCAATATCTCACAAACCTATCTAAACCTATCAATGCACCTGAAAACCCACATACTAAACAACATCATATGTCCCAAAATAGCCCAAATCTAGCAGAAAATCCTTTTGGAGATTTCAGCACGACAAGTTTTGAAAAGTTTTTAAATGAAGGTGGCGTATCACCGGTAACGGCTATAGATCTCTGTAACGATCCTTTAGATGAACCAAAAACCACTTTACAAACAAAATTAAAAGCTCATAAAGGAGATTAAAGTAAAAATACTCAGCCTCAGCCACAATCTGATGGTTTTATACCCGTAAAACAAAATTCAAGTGGAAAATTTGATTCAAAATCCAATACAATTCGTATATCGATCCAATAATAAATTTAGGAAAACCGCTAGTATCATCGACTTAAATAAACTTTATTGAAACAGATTTTCCATGCATTAACACCAATTTTCAAACCAATAATGCAATCTCTGACCACAATCTGGCAGATAACCATACTATAGGTTTTCAACCTTCAACATCAAATACAAATGTCAATTCCAACCCAACAAAAACTGAAGCTATGCTACGGTATTGGGAAACAATAAATCTAAAGCCCATATCCAAGAAGCAACTGAACCAGATATTCAACATGATGTCATGGACTTCATTGATGATGATAACCTTATCTCAATCAATGATGAGATCAACACAGAACCATACCAACTTTCCCAGTCCTATTGAATAATTATGAAGCCATAAGCCAAGAATTTAATTCTAGAATTCCTTCAGTGTTATTTAACTCCTTCCTCAACTACCACAGCGATAACATATTGATTCTAACCACCACTAACGACCTCTGTCAGTTATTCACTTTTCCAACAGATGATCTCTTTCTGCTTTTTAAAAGTCTTCAGTTAACAGAATCTATTCGCAGGGTCTGTCACCACCCTAACAGATGCTACTTCATTATTGAGTTTCAGAATCTATTACAGAAAGAACTCTTTAAAAGACAACAACTGTTCTTAGAAGACCGATATCTCATCAAAATAGATATGAATAAACCAAGAACAGCCTATGGTATAGCATGTAACTGCTACTTTAATTTCACTGATGCTCATCTACAAAGGCTGCTTGCTAGATATGGTGTGTTAACTAGTTTCAAGTACCTCACAGAGAGAAGGGTAGATATTGAGCTTCCATCTAACAGCGCTGCCTTCTCTCTCAAGCTCAATCAAGGCATCACTCCATCGGATATTCCTATAACTCTGGAAGAGAAAAAATGTCCAATTTACATAGCTATTCGAGGTGTACAACCTCAGTGTTTCCACTGTGGAGACCAATCACATCTGGTAAGGTCATGCCCAAACAGAATTTGTGATGTCTGCAACAGTAGGAAAAGCAAAAATCATAGATGCATAAAAAATACGCAAAACTTAATTCAGCTATCACATTCTTCACCCATTAACACAGAGGATCACATAAAAGGGCAGATACAAGACTCCAACACTGACTTACTGTTGGAAAATAATCTAGAAATGGACCATCGCACTTCAACCAACTCATCTAATGATTACACACCCGTCAGACAACTCCAGCCTCCCATTCTACAACACAAGACACAAAATCACACCAGCACCCATATGAACCCAAAACAACA